>PVKV010029143.1:0-24026 GCA_004027835.1 Alouatta palliata | reverse complement strand
TGTTACCCAGGCTGGAGTGCAATGGCGCGATCTCGGCTCACCGCAACCTCCGCCTCCTGGGTTCAAGCAATTCTCCTGCCTCAGCCTCCCGAGTAGCTGGGACTACAGGCACGTGCCACCATGCCCGGCTAACTTTTGTATTTTTAGTAGAGACGGGGTTTCACCATGTTGACCAGGATGGTCTCGATCTCTTGACCTCTTGATCCACCCGCCTCGGCCTCCCAAAGTGCTGGGATTACAGGCGTGAGCCTAATTTTTTTTTTATTTTTTTTATTTTAATGAATGAGACGTAGCTTATATTGCCCAGGTTGGCTTTGAACGCACAGCGTCGCCTCTTCAAGCACCAGGACAACTGGCCTGAGCCACTGCGGCCCCCGCATTTTTTCTTATGCATGATTTGGAAACATCCCGCACTGATCATTTGGAAAATACCAGTTCATTGATTTAGGCATATCTTTCAAACATAGGTACACTGTATTATATCATACTGAAAAATCACATGGTTCCTGTCATTGGTAACCCCACTTAGGAAACTTTCAAGCTCATAGTGGAGGATACAAGTTTTCCAAGATTCTAACTTTCTCCTGAAAACTCAAATTCTATCATTGGCAACAAATACCATCAGCTGTTTTCCCTGAAGTGCTAAGGTTACTTTGTCCACTTTTGAGGACTATCTGTCTAATAGCCACATCTGAATGACCATTCTTTGTCAGTCATTCTTCCAAGCAAAAATGGGGTTCTTTGAAGAAAGCAGGTAGTTCTTGTAACTCAAACAACAGCACAAATGCTTTTCCTCGAGACAACCACCTCACTGCATGCTGCAAAGGTGCTTTGTGTGTACTTCCCATTCATCACAGAAAATATAAAAGAGATGTGCATCTCAGGGTCAAGGTTAAATAATAATTAATAACTCTTACTGTTCACTAAAGACATTTTTAAATGAAAGTGGCTCTATTTTTTGCTTTAACTGTTGAATGCATGGTGGTGAAGAATACAATAACTACTAGTGGTGTTTGGCGCTACTACATTGGTTAGTGCTAAGCACCAGCAAATCGACCTGTGGTTGAGTCTGCATCGTAAGTGCACATATCGCCACCACAAAAGCGTAAATGACATCTGATCTTAGTATTATTATGAAAATAGTTTTGACTCTAGAATCCCTGAAAGAACCTTAGGAAGCCCTTGAAGTCCATGGACAGCGTTTTGAGAATCCCCAGCCTAAATCCTTTATGATAAATCCCTCAAGATCTGGTACCTCCAGGCAAGACACTGACCAATTTCTCTCCAGAGAAATGCCAGCTTGAGATTTAACACCTAAAGATAATGACATTTAAGGGTTTACCAATGAAACAGCCAATGAATCCAATCAGTGGGGAGTCCTCTCCTGCCCCTAACACACACACACACACACACACACACACACACACACACACACATACTGCTTCCAATATTTTCTTGGACTCTCACATTTTAAATATGACACAAAGTCAAGGATTACTAATATTTTTTAAAATCTCTATAAAAAACATATTTAAACACACAAATTGCTAAAATGCAGGCAATGCTATTAGTGTATTTTCTGGTTACTAATTATACATGAAAAAACTATGATATCCATGAAACAAGAATAGATCAACAAAGAGCTTTTGAGCCTTAAAAAATCTGGCAGCAAAACTTTAAGAAACTCAGTAGTATATTTAGAAGACAGGGTTGACAAAATCTTCTTGAACATAAAACAAAAGACAAAGTAATGGGAAAACAGGAGAGAAAGAATAAGAAAAGTAGAAAACTAATCTACGAACCTTAAAAGCTGACCAATAAAAGTTCCAGAAAAAGAAAACTTTAGGGAAGGAAATTAGCCAATGATATTTTTCTAAACCCAAAAGAACTGGATTAACAGGTTATTGTGATATTTTAAAACTTCAAAACTAGAGAGACATACCAAAAAATGGTGATCATATATGAGAGATCATCAATCAAAATGGCTTCACGGTTCTCAGTAAGAATTTTCAAAAACAGAGCACATAGAAGAATGTCATCAGAAAAGAGGGATTATTTCTTCTACAACAGAGGTCTGCACTTAGCCAAGTGTGACGGGAGACTACAGACCTTTTTAGAGTCCTGTAAGGAATCAAAAGTACTTATCCTTTCTCAGGAAATTCCCAGGACATAATTAACAACAATTAGAGTAAAGGGGCATAAATAGATGTGGGATCCAACCCAAGAGAAAAGTGAAGTAAGCTGAACCATGGCAGTGGGGAATCCCAGGATGATGCTTATGCAGCCCTAGAGAGCAACTTGTTTGATTGGAGCAGAGGATGGCAGGCTTCAAGAGGGTGGTCTCCAAGATAAAATGAAACTGATATTATCCAGCAGACCTCACCATATTGAGAAGGATGTAATTCTAATACATGATTTAAAGAAGAAAACCTAACAAACAAAATATGAGACAATGATTAAGTCAAGAAAAAAATCAATGTTTAGAAGAAACAAAATGTGACAGTAACATTGCGATTTAATTATGAATACAATTTATATGACAGCAATGTGAACATCAATTATTCATTTAACCTAAATGTTGCCTTGGGGGAGGAGAAATGGTGGCGAAGGGGGTCAGTAGACGTGTGGTTTTCATGATGAATCTTACACTGGTTGATTTTTTAAACTATGTATACGTTTAACTTTGATAAAAATTGAAAAAAGGTTAAACGAAATGCTAACTAGAATAACCAGCTTAGAGAAGAACATAAACGACTTGATGGAGTTGAAGAACACAGCATGAGAACTACGAGAAGCAAACACAAGTTTTAATAGCCGAATCGATCAAGCAGAAGAAAGGATATCAGAGACTGAAGATCGACTCAATGAAGTAAAAAGAGAAGGCAATACAAGAGAAAAAAGAGTGAAAAGAAATGAACAAAGCCTGCAAGAAATATGGGATTATGTGAAAAAACCTAATCTACACCTGATCAGTGTACCTGAATATGACGAGGAGAATGAATCCAAGCTGGAAAACACACTCCAGGATATTATCCAGGAGAACTTCCCAAGCCTAGCAAGGCAGTCCAAATTTCAAATTCAAGAAATACAGAGAACTCCACAAAGATATTCCTCAAGAAGAGTGACCCCAAGGCACATAATTATCAGATTCACCAGGGTCAAAATGAAGGAAAAAGTGCTAAGGGCAGCCAGAGACAAAGGTCAGGTCACCCACAGACGGAAGCCAATCAGACTTACAGCAGATCTCTCAGCAGAAACTCTACAAGCCAGAAGAGAGTGGGGGCCAATATTCAACATCCTTAAAGAAAAGAACTTTCAATCCAGAATCTCATATCCAGCCAAACTAAGCTTCATAAGTGAAGGAGAAACAAAATCCTTTATGGACAAGCAATTATTGAGAGATTTTGTCACCACCAGACCTGCCCTAGAAGAGCTCCTGAAAGAAACACTAAACATGGAAAGGAACAAGTACCAGTCACTGGAAAAGCAAACCAGTTGGCTAAGACCAAAAATGCAATGAAGAAAATGAGTCAACTAATGAGAAAGAAAACCAGCCAGTAACAAAATGGCAGGATCAAATTCACACATAACAATATTAACATTGAATGTAAATGGCCTAAATGCCCCAATCAAAAGATACAGACTGGCAAAAAAAAATTTTGCAATCTACCTATCTGACAAAGGGCTAATATACAGAATCTACAAAGAACTAAAACAGATATACAAGAAAAAAACAAACAACCCCATTCAAAAGTGGGCGAAGGATATGAACAGATACTTTTCAAAAGAGGACACATATGAGGCCAACAAACATATGAAAAAATGCTCATCATCACAGGTTATTAGAGAAATGCAAATCAAAACCACACTGAGATATCATCTCACGCCAGTTAGAATGGCGATCATTAAAAAATCAGGAGACAACAGATGCTAGAGAGGATGTGGAGAAATAGGAACACTCTTACACAGTTGATGGGAGTGTAAATTAGTTCACCATTGTGGAAAACAGTGTGGCGATTTCTCAAGGATCTAGAAACAGAAATTCCATTTGACCCAGCAATCCCACTATTGGGTATATACCCAAAGAACTATAAATTGTTCTACTATAAAGACACAGGCACACGTATGTTCATTGCAGCCCTGTGTACAATAGCAGAGACCTGGAACCAACCCAAATGCCCATCAATGATAGACTGGACAAAGAAAATGCTGTGGTACATATACACCATGGAATACTACGCAGCCTTAAAAAATGATGAGTTCGTGTCCTTTGTAGGGACTTGGATGAATCTGGAAACCATCATTCTCAGCAAAATGACCCAAGAACAGAAAGCCAAGCACCATATGTTCTCACTCGTAGGTGGGTGTTGAATGAGAACATGTGGACTCAGGGAGAGGAGCATCACACACAGGGGACAGTTGGTGGGGGAAGAGGAGAGACAATGGGGGTGGGGAGGGAGAGGGGTGGGGAGGGATAACATGGGGAGAAATGCCAGATATAGTATGCACCTGAAGTAAAATAAATAAATTATTTTTAAAAAATAAAAATAAAAATGAATTAAGAATAAAATATAGCTCTGCAGAAAATGTTCCATCACAGGTGATTTTTTAGTGCTGCCTAAAATGACTACACAGTCACTGTTCCACCATCTGCCAGAGCAATAGTTCTCAACTTTTTCCCTCTGAAACACATATGACACGCTATGTGTGTGAATAATCCCATAGATATTCTCACTGTGCTAACTCTAACGTGATGTTTCTCTCCTGCTTAAATTATATCAGATATCATTCATTACCAGACTGGGAAACCTCACCTCTACAAAAAAACTTTAAAAGTTGGCCAAACATGATGGCAAGTGCCAGCAGTCCCTTGGGAGGCTGAGGTGGGAGGACTGCTTCAGCCCGGGAATCTGAGGTTGCAGTGAGTTATGACTGTGCCAGTGCACTCCAGCTGGGGGAATGAGCAAAACTCTGTCTCTAAAAAAGAAAAGGTTTTTAAATGTTTAATTATATCAGATATCTCTTTGAGATTTTGATTTAAACTTTTTGGGATATATACCCAGAAGAGGAATTGTTGGATTATACAATAGTAAGCTCTGTTTTTAATTTTTGAAGACTCTCCATACTGTTTTCCACAGTAGTTGTACCAGTTTACATTTCCACCAATAGTTTTCAAGAGTTCAACACCTTCACTAACACTTATCTTTCTTTTTTTTCTGCCAAATATCAGATGATGTTTCATTGTGGTTTTAACTTGCATTTGATGACTGCTGATGTTGGGCAGTTTTCCATATACCTATTGACCATTTATATGTCTTCTTTAACAACATGTCTGTTCTGGTTCTTTGCTCATTTTTATACTGGTCATTTGTGGTTTTGCTATTGAGTTACAGGAGTTCCTTATTTTTTTTTACATTGGCCCTTTATCAGATATGTGGTTTTCAGCATTATTCCCACTAGCCAAAGCAATCTAAATGTCATCAACAGATGAATGGATAAAGGAAATATAGTATATATATATATATATATATATATACAATGGAATATTACTCAGCCTTCAAAAAGAAGGAAATTCTGCCATTTGTGACAACATCAATGAACCTAAAGAACATATGCTAAGTGGATATGTTCTAAGCCAGACATAGAAGGAAAAATATTACAGCTCATAGACACAGAGTAGAATGGCTGCCAGAAGCTAGGGTTGGGGTGCTGAACAAGGACACTTCATTAAAGGGTATAAATTTTCACTTATGCAAGATAAGTTAGTCCTAGAAGACTATTGTACAGCATAGTGTCTGTAGTAAACAATACTGTATCATATGCTTTAAAACTTTGATGAGAAGGGAGATCCTAAGTGCTCCTATCACATACACACAAAATAAAGAAAGCAGGAGGGAGGTGAGGGATATATTGATAGCATTGATTGCAGTGATGGTTTCATATGTGTATAATTATGTCTAAATCATCAGATTGTATACATTACATATGTGAAGCCTTTTCCCTGTCAATCAGACCTCAATAAAGTGGTTTTGAAAAAGAAATTATGGCCAGGCACAGTGGCTCATGCCTGTACTCCTAGCACTTTGGAAGGCCAAGGCAGGTGGATTGTCTGAGCTCAGGAGTTCAAAACCAGCCTGGGCAACACCATGAAACTGTCTCTACTAAAAATACAAAAATTAGCCAGGCATGGTGGTGCACACCTGTAATCCCAGCTACTTGGGAGGCTGAGGCAGGAGAACTGCTTTGAACCTGGGAGACGGAGGTTGCAGTGAGCCAAGATTGCACCACTGCACTCCAGCTTGGGTGACAGAGTGAAACTCTGTCTCTCTCTCACACATGCATACACACACACGCACACACACACACACAAATATATATATACACAAATATATATATATTTGTGTGTGTGTGTGTGTGTGTGTGTGTGTTTTGAGACAAGATCTCATTCCAGGCCGGAGTGCAGTGGCACAATCTCAGTTCACTGCAACCCACACCTCCCTGAGATCAGGTAATCCTCCCACCTCAGCCTCCCGAGTAGCTGGGACTATAGATATGTGCTACCACATGTGGCTAATTTTTTGTAGAGACGGGGTTTTGTCATGTTGCCCAAGCTGGTCTCAAACTCCTGGGCTCAAGCCATCAGCCTGCCTCAGCCTCCCAAAGTGCTAGGATTAGAGGCGTGAGCCACCACACCTCACCTGAACAATGTTTAATGTGTCAAAAGTTCAATATTCACAGATATCCCTACTTTATCTACACTTGCTAAGTGGTTGACATACCTCAGGATTGATCTCGACATATCCCATGTCATACATAACACCAAGTTTGATAACTGTTGAGTTACAGCATGATTCCTAAACTCAGATGCCTACTGGAGTTAGGCGTATAACAAAAGAGTTAAAACATGTAAACTCTCATTCTTTCCTTACTCCACTTTTGATAAAGTCATGAACCAGAGAACTTCCTTTTTATTATAAGAAAAGCTAGGGATCCTGTGTAATTTTGAATGAAAACTGATCCTCAGCCTCAGTATCTGACAGATTAATGGGAGTGGCAGTAACTGTAGCAACCTGCACAGGACAAGTCATTTCTAAGGTAGCCACCACTCAGTTCCGGTCAATGACGACCATGCTAGAATAAAGGCACCTTTTCATGCCCATCTCATTGCCACCTCACACCTTCACATCCTAATGTAAGTCCCATGATATCTGAGAAGGAACTTACCCTTTGGTAACTTTGTTTATGGACCATATGATTCACATTTCAAAGAAACTCCTGATTTTCAAACAGACCCTCCCTTTCAACTTACAAACCATGGAACTATCCTGGAGAATCCAACATTTTAGAGTGCAGACTTTACTTCCCAGATGGCTTTGCAAAACTGGAAAATATATACAAATCCCATACCCAACTATCTCCAATCTTCAGTTCAGATAATGAGGTGACCATCCTTGTTGTCCAATCCAATTGTGCAGAAGCATAACTCCTTTTCTTGTTAGGCCATGTTATGCAACTTGAACTGAGCCAAAGCACAGTGGCTATATAGGGGAGAGGTCATTAACATCAGATTCGATAACTCCTCTAAAGGGACAAATACTGTCGTTTACAGTGTTAGAAGATAATACTACAGCAGTCATTGAAACCATACTTCTGTCTTCTAACTCTTCTTCAAGAGCCCATCACTCTCTCCCTAATCATCCTTCCACAGCCTTTCCTTATCCTTCAAGCACATGTTCAGAGTGTCACACAAGAGCAACTTCATCCCATTTTCCTTTTGACAAGTGCCTGTCTCTGTATCTGGGTCTCAATCTTCCCACCAGTCCCAGAGGAAGAGTCTTTTCTCTTCAGTTGAAAGATCATGCTCTTCGTTTACCTACACTACACCTGTAATCACCCGTCCTCCACAATGAAAGTCTTCTATCTTCAGCTATGCCCAAACGATCCCTACCTTCAAACAAAAGTAAACAAATGCCTCATTAATCCTTGTTTCTGCTGGGCATGGTGCCTCACCCCTGTAATCCCAGCACTTTGGAGGCTGAGGTGGGCAGATCACCTGAGGTCAGGAGTTTAAGACCAGCCTGGCCAACATAGTGAAACTCCGTCTCTACCAGAAATACAAAAATTAGCTGGGTGTGGTGGTGGGCGCCTGCAGTCTCAGCTGCAGCTACTGAGCTGAGAGCTGAGCTCAGCAACTGAGGCTGAGGCAAGAGAATCACTGGAATCGGGAGGTGGAAGTTGCAGTGAGCCAAGATTGCACCATTTCACTCCAGCCTGGGTGACAAAAGCAAAACTCCAACTCAAAAATAAATAAATAAATAAATAAAAATAAACCTCGTTTCTTCTTCAAGCTGCTGCCCAATCACCCCTTTTTCTCTTCTCATCATTTACCTTTCTTTTTATTAACCATTCTTCCTCTTGTTTCTCGCTAGCTCTGATTATGACTGTAATAATGGAAATGTGTTACATTGAAAACTTAGTTTGCAAAATATTTCCAAAGGTATCATTCTTTTGACCCTCACAATAACTTTATGAAATAGTAGAACAAATACTGTCCCTAATTTATAAAAGAAGAAATGTAATTTGGGAGTGATGAAGACATTTGTGTAACATGAACTACAGCCAGTAAGTAGCACAGGAGTTCGAACACCATCCACTGAGTTGTGGTGCAGTGACTTTCCACTTTCTACTGCCCTGAAGATAAACCAGCTTTACTTTTACTAGTGAACTCCTTCCCAAAGTCAATGATAATTCTCTTAGCTGTTTTTATACCTTCGGTTTTCTCCCCTTTAAAGTATATTGAGTAATCTTCAATTTTTTTGAAGCATTCTTTGTTCTTTAAAACTCTTTCCCCAGCTTTTGGGATGCTGCAATTTTCAGAATCTTGCTCTGTTGTCCAGGCCGGAGTGCAGTGGCATGATCATAGCTCAATGCAGCCTTGAACTCCTGGGTTCAAGCAGTCCTGCCTCAGCCTTCTGAGTAGCTGGAACTCACAGACATGTGCCACTGTGCCCACCTAATTTTTTAATGTTTGGTAGAGATGGGATCTTGGGGTTTCGCCTAGGCTGGTCTGGAACACCTGGGCTCAAGCGATCCTCCTGCATCAGCCCCCAAAGGGTTGAAATACAGGTGTGAGCCACGTGCCCAGCCTCTACATCCCTTTTTGATCTCTCACAAAGCAGAGATTTTCCTAACACTCAACTTAACTTTCAGATTTCTGCCCCCACTCTGTCTTTATTTGATTTTTTACCTTTTGGGTTATCTTCCTGGTGAGTCCATGGCTTTACACAGATGACTACAACATCTATTCTAAACATCTGCTTCTAAATTAGAAGCTTAAAGGCTTTGTATGACTGCACAGAATGGGCAACTTTGGACCAGCGTGGGTTAGTGAGGAGAGAGGCTGAGCACTTCCACTAGAGAACCCACTTTCCTGCTTCCCCTAGACACTGCTAATAAGTGTTGATGGGGCAACTGATTATTACCCCGACTAGGGTGCAAACGTATTTTATTTCTGTCCTGGATAAGGAATGCTAAGAAATTTAGGATGCCTGGAGTTTAGAGTACATGCAGTGGAATGCTGGTAAATATTTAACATTTGAGTCTCCAGGAAAAAAAAAAAAAAAGTCCTAATTTGTAGTGCTTGCCAGTTTCCATGGTGTAAATACTCCTGCTATGTCTGATTTCAATCCACCAACATGACTTCAGAGAAAGTGGACTTGGAAAGAGATACACACAATTGGCCCCACAATGAGAAAGTGTTTACAAAAGAGGTAATCAAGGCCAACTAATACCATCTCATGGTAGACCTCATATGCCAAGTTTTAAAGCCTCGACTTTATTCTGTTGCAAAGGGAAGCTATCAAAGGTCTTTAAAATAATAGAACATGCTCAGTGCTACGGTTTGAATTTGCTCCCAACGTTTGTGTGTTGGAAACTTCATCCCCAATGCGACAGTATTGAGAGGTGGGACCTTTATGCGTGACTAGGTCTCAAGGGCTCTGAGCTTATGAATGGGTTGATGCTGTTATCTAGACAGTGGGTATGTTATCACGAGAGTAGGGTCCTGCTAGAAGGATGAGTTTGGTCCCGTTTGCCCTCTCTCATGTGCTCTCTCACCTTTCCACTTTTTCCATGGGATTATTGCAGCAGGAAGGCCCTCACCAGATGCAGATCCTCTATCTTGGACTTCCCAGCCTCTAGAACTGTAAGAAATACACCTCTGTTCTCTCAAAATTACTCAGTCTTAGGTATTCTATTATAGCAACACAAAGTGAACTAAAACTCTAAGATTTGAATTTTAGAAAAAGTATCCTTATTATTTTCCAAATGGTTCCAAACTCATTTGTTCCTCCCCTTTTCAAACTTTTACCAAAGTATAGTCACATATATTTTCAAAATGTGTGAAACAAAAGGTTACTATCACAATCATGAAAATTTATTTCAAATAAAACACCTCAAATTTTTTAAAATGGGAGAAAAATAACATAAACAGAAAATGTATAAAAATATAAATTTTCAATAAGCATATTTGAAGCAATAGTAATATTAAGTGATTTCAAATGGTGATAAAGCATTTCACATATTAGATTTGAAAATATTTTTTAAAAGAGCGGTAACCACTATGTGACTTGATTGAGGGATGGGAGATGACAATTCTCATACATTGTTGACAGAACTACAAAATTTAAAAAATTTCTGAATGGTAATTTGGCAATATGTAAATGTATAATATTTCTGACAAATAGTCATAACTTTGTCTCAGAATTTACACTTCTGGTAGTTATCCTAAGTAAATAGCTCCATAAATCTATGAGATTATTCACTGCAGAATGTTTAAAATACCAAAAAGGAATTGAAAACGATCTATAAAGATCGGCAATTGGGGTTCAATTATGTATGTTACATCCACACATCAGATTATTATGTGACCATTACAATTATAAGGTAGCTGTATTTATTGACATAATGTTTCTAGATATTTTAAAGTGGAAAATCAGGTTATAAGACATATACCTTTATATATATGTTTATAAACACATATTCTGAAAAAATATAGCAATATAATGATTATATATGAGTAATAAAGATTTTAAATTTTTATCTGTATATTCTACTTTTTCTAAAGTGAATATAAATTACTTATGTATGTTATTCTCTCAGCTTAAATGATCGGCAATATAAAAAAGCCATAGAAAGATTTCCTGTGTCTTTTACAAAATTGCTATCTATATTTTACCTACTTAATAAAAGCAAACACTTGTTAACACTTGACTGTATAGTTAGCAGTATTCTAAAGAAGATAGACAGACACACACGTACATGTATATGTACATGTGTATATAGATATAAAATAGGGTTATTGTGTAGATCCAAATAGTTTATGTGTGTGTGTTTGTGTGTGTGTGTATATATATGTGTATATATGTATGTATATGCATGCATATATATATTCATACATATATACACATACATTAGCTAAGTTTGTGTGTACATATATATATACATACATGCATATATACATACTCATAATTGGCTAAGTTTATGTGTGTGTGTATATGTACATTTATACATACATACACATACATAAATTTAATTGGATCCACACAACCCTATGAGCTGGGTATCAGTATTATCCCTATTTTACTAGTGAAGAAACAGAAACACAGGATGAGCAAAAACAGATGAGCAATTGCCCAAGCAAACACAGGTAGTAATTAGCAAAGCCAAGATTCAAACCCAGGCAGTCTGGTTACAGTGTTTATACTCTTAACCATCACACAATACTGACCCTTGTTTAAATTTGCTAAGCTTCGTTTTACCTAAATAATGGGAATAATAATATTACTATCTTTTGGGCTTGCCGTTGGGCTTAATTGAAGTTATGCATGAAGGAACTTGGTTTAATATCTGACACATAGTTGAGTTAATAGTGCTAGCTATTAATGATAACAAAAATAATAACACTACTACTAGGACCTCATCTGCCACCACCAATTCAACTTCATTTATTTCCCATTATCCCCCAACATACACTCTCTGCTTTATATCAGTTATCTTTCAAATGTGTTATGTTTTCCATATGTCATATGTCATACTCATGCTGTTGGCCCCACTGAAATGAGGTGACTGGACTTATTCAAATCACATTTGGCTATGAAGCCTAGCTTAGCTCAGATTCCTTCACTAATTACTTTGGCCTTCTGATCCTGTATCACACTGCAATCATTAACACACATGAGAAAATTATTCTATTATTAACTGCTAGTTCTTTCTACCTAACAATACACTAAGCACTAGAAAGCAAAGATGAATGTTAGAGTGTTCTTCCTTGGCACCCCTTTTATCATCTCCAATCCTGGAGGACAGGACTTAGTTATTTAACACATATTTGCTTTATTTTACCTACTCATGAAAATATAGAAAAAGAAAGTTCCCCACCAGTTTCTTTCCAGAAGATAAATCACAATATTATAATCAGGGGAATTAAAATAAAATGCAAATGTGAACTCAGACAAGCATGCAAATTTTGTTGTTATTAACATGTAATATAAGTCAATAAATACACAATATTAATTACATAACCAGCAATAGCTATAACTATTTATTGCATGTCTCCTTTGTGTCAAGCATTGCATCAAATGATTTATAGATATGACTTCTTACTCACAACCCTAGTATTAACAGAAATAGTACATTTGTAAAAATGAAGGATGAAGTTAAGAACTTTTTTTGTAGAGCTAGAAATTCAGTTGGGTCTGACTCCAAAATACACTATTTTTCTGTATATCTTCCTTCTTCCATGCCTTTATACGAAGTTAAGATTTAGGACTTGTTTTTCTATTTCTTAAGTATATCAATCAAAACTATCTTTTTTGCCAAAATTTTCCTTTCTAAAAATTAGGGTGAGTGTAGAGCACTCGGTTTCAGATCTTCTCCCAGGAAATGTGGTCCAATAATACCAGAGTGATGTTGTTTTAAAGGAATCTAACTAAAGGTAGTCCCACACCCTGGGTGCTGTTACCATGAAGCTCTGAGTATCCATAATTATTAGAGCCATTAGGAAGTCCAATCAGCTCAAGCCAAGGACACAACGAAAAATCTGAGTCGACCTTTTAGAAAAAGTATATCTAAATCCCCTTGTGAATAGGATGGTAAAACAGTTAATAGTGTCACTGTGACAGTCCCTGGCATCTTTGTTCTGTAGATGTACGGACAACTTTATCCGAGTATTTCAGCCTGAGCCACTGAGCTAGAAACAGGAGCAGAGCAATTCAGAAGAAAAGACTCCAGGCACCTTACATGGAGGGTGTACTTTGATTCCACCTCTCCTTCTGTGGCATGTCGTCACTTCACCTCAGACCCAAAACCTGAGCCACTCCTGGACCACTCAGCTGGATTCTCAAATTCAGGCACTGCATGAAAAACATTTACTTTCTTCACATGAAAAAATTTGTGAAGAGCCCCACATCTCTGGTAAATGTAAACAGCTATAAACAGATACAACCTGCACTTATTAATAATAACTCTTACCATTTTCAAATCATATTTTTAAGTTAGAGCCCAACACAATATTGAATTTGCTCATTTTATTTGCTTTATATTTCTAAGCTGTCCTGGATGCAGCAAGTAAATGAAATAAATGTTTTTAGGAAAAATGCAGCTGTTTTTAAAATGTGGATATTGGTTTTATGTAATACAAACTTTTTCCAAGTTTTTTCAACTTACAAATGTCCTTGTTGAGTAGTTTCTATTATTTGAGTAATTTTTATAATGAATATGATAATATTAGCTATTTTTCTATAGGCATAATAGAACGTAAAATTCATTTTCATGCAATTAAAATTCATTAGAGATTGGCATTTTAACACTTAAAATCTTTTCTGAAAAATAACCTTTGTAAAAATCCAAATGTGTTCCCTCCCCTTTCAACAAATGTTGGCTTTTGTTATTTTTTTATATGCTGCATATTGAATTTCCCAGGCTGTGTTTCTGAACAGCAATCTACTGAAAAAAGTGCAATTATTTTTTTTCACTCAAACATGCATTTGAGAGAAATGAGTAGATCAGATAAAGAGCTGAGATGCTATTCAACTCAACCTTGAGTCACTCTCTGTCTCTTTAAAAAAAAAAAGGGTGGCAAAATCAATACAAACCAATAATAACTTCACATTTGTGGAAGCAACATGAATGGCTCTCCAAAATATTGAGACACATCCAAGTACATTTTCGTAGAGCTGATATTTATCAGAAGTCATTTGCCCTCAAGCAGATGCTCCCTTTCATTGTGCTCCTGTCACAAATGACTAAGATTTATGACAGACAATTACAGCATCTGCAGTTAGCAGCCTTATAATCAGCACCATTATTTAACGATTGGTGCAATAAACTGACTCCTGTTACTGTTTATCAGATATCAGTCAGTTCTGGCCATTTTCTTCAGCTCCCAAATCACAGTATGGTGCAGCCACTGCCTTTTAATGGCTAGGCAGAAGCAGGAGCATTTTCACATTTTTTACAGACTGCCGAGGGAAAGAAAAAAGCAACCAATTACATGTATGTATGCTGCCCTCTCATTTGAGATGCCCGTGTATGTAACTATCTCTATACAGTTCTAAACCTCTTGGGGGTGAAAAGAAAGCTTTTACTGTGGAAAAGGGCTTTTTATATTAAAAAAACAAAAACAGACCACAAAATAAAAGCAAAACAAAACAGAAAACCCTCTTGCCTTTATTTTTTAAAAGTAAGTTCTCTGTGTAGACTTGCATTTCTTTCTGAGTATAAAATGTTGCTCTCCTGACCTACTGTTTTCTTGTATTAGTGTGGTTTCAGCTTGCCTTTCACAACCAGAAAACTAGCTACTGTGTCTGAAAAATATTTGTCAAGAAGCAAATTTTTTTCCAAACTTTTTGTAAGGTTTTATTCAAAGGGAACTGCTACGGACTCAACAGAGTTAAGTTTTTCATCAGTCAAGAAATTGACACATCAAAGAAGCTATGTGTACATGCCTAAAAGTCACTTATATATCACAGAATTCTATATTTCTAAACATACAAACAGGCAGAGGTATATATAGTATTTAAAGTCCTTCCATAAGAAACACTGCATTTATATATCAAACATGAGGGGCACGCAACAACTCAAAAGCTGTCTGGAAGGCAAGACTTCAGTGTAATGGGGAAAATGGTATAAAGATGCAAATTCAGTCAAAGTAAAAAGCTTATGCAATGCTTCTGTAGATGTCTTGGTGTCAAATGGCAGTCTAGTTATTTAGAGGAAAAAAAAATCTGCAGTGCCAGACCTTACTAATTCCTGTCTTTTGTTACTTTGTTTCCATAACCGAACAAGCTAAGTTTCTCATTTGAATCAATAAGCATTTTATCCAATGGCTTCTATTTAATATATTTGATAATATGGCATATGCCTAGATGGATATACTGATATAGCTGCCTTTGCAATTTAAGGTTTATATTTCATCCACAAAGTTACATGTTTCCCTTGGGGGGAGACATGATACTGGAGAACAAATTAGTGCATCCTTTTAATTAAAAAATAAATAGTGACCAGCCTGGCCAACATGGTGAAACCCCATCTCTACTAAAAATACAAAAATTAGCCAGGCGTGGTAGCACAAGCCTGTAGTCCCAGATACCCAGGAGGCTGAGGCACAAGAATCACTTGAACCTGGGAGGTAAACGTTGCAGTGAGCTGAGATTGTGCCATTGTACTCCAGCCTGGGCAACAGAGCCAGACTCCATCTCAAAAAAAAAAAAAACAGAAAAAGTAACCCCATGGGAATCAGATTTCCTTTCTGGAAAAATGCATAAGGGGCTTTATCCAGTCAACATGTAAAATTGGTTATTTTCTGAGTTGAAACTTTTGCAAAGGCTTCACAGACCTTCACACACTAGACCTCAGAACTCCACATAAGACTTCAACAGAGAAATGATGAGAATGACGGTTCTCTGACTGTTCGGGTTTGAACGACCTTAGGCATCCTTCTGTGCAACCCTCTCATTTGAGAGACGGTGAGGGAGAGAGTTAGAGGTAAGTGATTTTCACTGGAGCACAGAACTAGATATCAGCACAGCTATAATTAGAACCCTAGTGTATGGCTTTGCTAGCTAGGTCCCTTCTTGCAGAGTCTACACGAGAGCACCCAGCTGCTCTCTCCAAGCCTGGCAGAAACCAGTTCTTTAGCTCTGCTGGGATATATCCTACTTTGGGTGTTCTGTGCCAGTCCTCCTACAGAGCGCTCTGCCCCAAGCCCCAGGGAAACAAAAGTCTCCCTGAATCTGCAAGACGCTTACTTCACGACTTCAACAGCCGAATCTGGAGCCAGGACAGAACAACTGTTCAGTCATACAAACATAGAAAACTTTTATTCCATCGGTTGGCATCAAAATAACTCAAGTCATTGGCTTTTAATTTTTCTAGTAGTTTGATATCCTTGTGTATGTCTTGGGTAAGTTTTTCTTTCCATTTTGCACAAATGATTGCTAAGTTTTGCAAAATGAAACCATTTAATGTTACCAATTTGGCAGCATGGAATAATCACGAATTTTGCAGAATCAGGAAGAAGCTAGCATCGGACTTTGTCTGTCATATACAGAAATATATAATGCATACACAGTTACCTCATTCAATTGTAGTAAGATCGAACAATCACTTTGGATGCATCAAAGAAATTGCTATATTTTCTATGGATGTCCTGCCCTTTTCTGTTGGCTTAGAAAGAAAAAATACCCAACTCACAGCAAGTTACTGGCTTTGCAAGCTAACGGAAAAGCCATTGGTGCTGCAAGCTATTAGCAGGTGTTCCCAGGAAGCTCAATCTGGGTTGATGCTATTCACCAAAATACATGCAGGTGGCATTTCAGTAACACACCTTGACACCAAACCCTGGTGCATAGCTGATGGCCATGATGAGCCCCAACAGATTTAACTGTTTCTTAGTAAAAATTTTAAAAAAATAGTGGCAGAAGGAAATTTTTCTTTAGGAACCTTATCTGAGGCTACATGGAGCAGACAAGGGGGAGAAAACCCAAAGAAATTCTATGTAATCCACATGCCAGTATTTGGTGGTTGGTCGCTGAGGGCAGCATGGTGCAAAGGCTAAGGGTCCAGGCTCCTAAGCTAGCCAGATCTGGAAATAAATATGGATCAGGCTTGGTGAGACTCTGCCAGAGTTCCTAACCTCACTAAGTTCAATCATCTACAAGGTGAGGATGAAAATGAGATGGTGTACATAAAGCACTGATCCCTGCGTGTGATATGCAGACTGGCACTTAAATGTTAGCTGCTGCTACTGCTATCGCTGCTATTTATACATACAATTCCAGACTGAATTGCTTTGCAGGTAGAAATCTGGACTTTAGAGTCAGGTTCAATAAATAATTCACCCTGAACTTAGCCAACAAAATTTTCACACTAATCCTAGCTAAAGTCTATATGCCTATTCTACCAGTCCATCTAAAACACACACACACACACACACACACACACACACACACACACATATATATATATATATATATATATAAAATTATTATTATTGTACCTCATTGACTTTGGTTTGATTCCATTGTAAATAAACTGAATAGAATGCAGAGAAAACATAAAGATATTATGAAGTACATTATTTCACGTTTTAAATTTAGTAACAATATTACCCTGGGGACAGTGGAGCTGGCAATATGAAAAATTACTATCACTACTATTCTAAAAAGGAGAGTATATAGCTTTTAACTTCTTATCTTAATTTTTTTCGGTTTTTTAAACAAACTATCCATAAAAATAAGGTCGAAGTTAGTAGAAGGAACCAAGCGTTCCCCTTAAGAATCAGAGACTCAGGCCAGGCGCACTGGCTCACGCCTATAATCCCAGCACTTTGGGAGGCTGAGGTGGGTGGATCACAAGGTCAGGAGTTCAACACCAGCCTGGCCAATATGGTGAAACCCCATCTCTACTAAAAAACAAAAATAAGCTAGGTGTGGTGATGGGCGCCTACAGTCCCAGCTGCTCAGGAGGCTGAGGCAGGAGAATCGCTTGAACCCGGGAGGCAGAGGCTGCAGTGAGCTGAGAACATACCATTGCACTCCAGCCTAGGTGACAGAGTGAGACTCCATCTCGGAAAAAAAATAATAATAATAATCAGAGACTCTTTGGCATATACGTTGCTGAGCAGCAAAACGGAGTCAAATGACAGTGGTGAAAGGGCAGGGAGCCCAGCGTGCTATCCGTTCTTAAAGAAACCATGACACTATTTCATAATATAATGAGAAGGAAAAACAAGGCTTTGGGCACATCTGAGTTCTAGTGCAAGTCCACACTTGGTAACTGTACTTCGGACAAGTTATTCCCTCTAAATCTCAGTTTTCTATATGCAAAAATTAAATAATAGTAATATCTACATTGTTGTTTGAGAAATTAAATGAGTCAACATATGTAAAGTGTAGCACACAGCTGGCATGTGGTAGTCACTAACTGAATGGTTTATCTAGATTTGCTCCCAGCTTTGTTTTTATCACTGTGTTGTTCTGTGCAAGAGTGAAATGCCTAATAATTGCCTTGACCTATTGTAGAAAAGTGTCCTCAAGAGCAGAAAGTGTATTATAATTAGAAATAGGTAACTTTTAGTAACCTAAACATTTGTAGAAATTAAGTGCAAAACTTTTTTTTTTTTTCAAAAAACAACTTCATGTTTTGTTTCATTTGTTTAAATGAGTCTGCAAATCAATTCCATTAATTCAATTCCACTGCAGGTGTTGGCCAAACATCAGCTTTTGCAGTAACAGTGGTAGTAATTGCACTGGTGCTGAAAGGTGCCAATTTTTCCTAATATTCTTTAGCTAAATATTAAGTAGAGCCTTTATGAAAAGCATTTTAAATCTCATCTCTGCTCTTTATCTGATATTGTTAGATGCTGTAACATTTTAGTGTCTACTTCCAAGAATTAGTTTCCTGAATTCTATGATACTTTCACAACTGTGATTCAAGAAAGTCTATGAAATGAATGTCACAAGTAAAATGGATTATTTTTATTTGTTCATATGTGAAGTTTACTCATTGATCTTTGGGTCAGTATGTAAGACAGTATACAGTATGACTACCAATATAAATAAGTAAAGAATTCAAACACTCCCCGTGCCTTTAACGCTATTCTAAAATGCAACTAAAACACTATAAACTTTTGCTTAAGAACAAACACTTCAAATTGTGATGAGAAGTTCACTTTACAAAGGATTTTCACTGCATTTGAGTTTTGCAAATCCCTGATAGGGTAGCTGGAGAAGGAATTCTTATACCCATTCCAAAGAAAGAAAAAGTGTGACTTAGAAAGAACCCAGGATCACACAGTTGCAAGAGGCTAGAATTCAAGCGACTTCCTCCAGGTTTTCCCGCATTCCCCCTACACATGATTTGTTTGTTCTTGGCTACACTAAGCTGACTTGATGTAAAAAACTTGAGTTTTGGCGATAGCTCCATCCTTGATCACTAGCGGTACGGCACGAGGCAGGTCACTGACGATACAAATGGAGGGTAAGAATGCGCTCCTGGATGCAAATTCCAGACCCTCCTGCTAAGCTGTGGATGGTTACTTTGTTTGTTGGGCTTTTACTTCCTAGTGTGAATAATGAATAAAACTCCAACTTCATGGGGCTATTATAATATATCATATATTATAATATACAGATGGAATGAGATATTCCTGCTAAAGGGCCAAATACAACACATAGTACATACTAAGGGCTCAAGAAATATGTTATCATTATTAATAAAATTGGACTAAAATACCTACCTCCCAAGGTTGTCTGTAGTATTAATAAAATAACATATTAAAAGATTTTGTATCAGCAAACTGTTCTGCCAAGTTTAAGTGTTACTGTATTATTGCTGTGGGCAGCAGCCTAGGCTCATTTAGTCTAAGTTCTGAACCTTCAATCTATGGCCCTACTTGACCAGGGTATTCCTAACATTGTTGAATGTTTTCCCATTAAAAATTGGACAGAATATGAAAGAGAATTTTGATTTCTGCTGTATATTGTTGAGATCTGAACTACTTTCTCTCATTGTTTCGGCAAGTTCAACTTCCTGAGAGCCCATGGGGAGGAAAATTTAGAGGACTATAGGATAACTTGAAACAAAAGGGCAGTGGAAAGATGAGGAACTTAATTCAGGTAGAGTTAAGACAAAATAAAGAAATGCCTAGAAATGGTCTTCACTACACAGTAATTCCTCTGTCTCTACTAACACACTGGGATCCAACCTTAATGCTCACATGGTTTCGGGGGCATTTCACACTCTCTTTTTAAAAGACCCTCTGCTAATGTACATGATGTGCGGTTGAGCCTACAGCATTACACCTGCTACCTGGCCTCGCTCTTACTTTCTGGTTTATCTGATTTCAAATCCATCTTTTCAAGTTGCCCTGTGACTAGCTTTTGTTCATGTTTGTTTAGATGATTTTCAAATAATTAATTTCCAATTTTATTGTATGCATGAGGCCAAAGAAATGCCTTTTATAACTACTCTTTCCTTTAGAACTGGGGTAGTTGGCCAAGGTTGTGTTTTAATAATGTCCAGTCGATGTGAGGAGGAAGGAGCTGGGACAAAGGTGGTAACACCTGTAGTTCAGGGATTCTCATTTGCATGGGCCATTTCCAAGATCCTGACAGAGATTTAACAATGCAAAGTGCTGAGGTATTTGTCAGCTTAAAAAAAATTGTAATCTATTATCATTTATATTTTAAGTAAATATTGAAGTTTATTTCATCTTAAATTTATAATCATGCATTCTTTTTCTTAAAGCAGTGTCTCTTAATACGTTTTCAATTTGCCCCTGAGTTGGGGACAAGGACATAGGCACAGAAAGAGGCAAGCAAAATCTGGTCCTTTTGGAATTCTAGGGAAAGAGACCAGAGGCACGCTTCTAGCTGGAGAAAGGTTAGAAGCATCAGATTGTAAGATAATTTAGTAAGTTACAAGTTTACCTGGCATAAAAGATGTAGCACAGAGGAAATGAAGACATATTGGGGCTCAAGGCACAGTTTGTTGATTAATAAGTGAGTTAAATATAGTAGGCAGTTTTAAACTGGTTCTGGACTTGCTTGAACAAACTTAGAGCAGATGTTCCTGATAGTTACTTCCAAGATGGGAAATTGTTCACATGATCTTGGATGTTAACCTAGTTCAGTATTAAATGCACAGATTTTTAAACTTTAATATTTTTATTATTTATTTTTATTTTTATAAAATTTTACTTTAAGTTCTGGGATACAAGTGCAGAACCTGTAGGTTTGTTACATAGGTATGCATGTGCCATGGTGGTTTGCTGCACCTATCAACCCATCATCTAGGTTTTAAAGCCCACATGCATTAGCTATTTGTCCTACTGCTCTCATTCCCCTTGTTCCCCATCCCCCACTGGCCCTAGTGTGTGTTGCTCCCCTCCCTGTGTCCATGTGTTCTCATTGCTTAACTCCCACTTACAAGTAAGAACATGCGGTGTTTGGTTTTCTGTTCCTGTGTTAGGTTGCTGAGGATGATGGCTTCCAGCTTCATCCATGTCCCTCCAAAGGACATGATCTCATTCTTTGTATGGTTGCATAGTATTCCGTGGTATAAATGTACCACATTTTCTTTATCCAGTCTATCACTAATGGGGATTTGGGTTGGCTCCATGTCTTTGCTGTAGTAAATAGTGCTCCAATAAACACACATGAAATGCACAGTTTCGTTTGTTTTTTGTTTTTGAGATGGAATCTCGCTCTGTTGCCCAGGGTGGAGTGCAGTGGTGCCATCTCAGCTCACTGCAACGTCCGCCTCCCAAGTTCAAGCAATTCTTTCGCCTCAGCCTCTCAAGTAGCTGGGACTACAGGCATGCACCACCACACCTAGCTAATTTGTGTATTTTTAGTAGAGACGGGATTCCACCATGTTGGCCAGGATGGTCTCAATCTCTTGATCTTGTGATTGACCCATCTCGGCCTCCCAAAGTGCTGGGATTACAGGCGTGAGCCACTGCACCTGGCTGAAATGCACAAATTTTAAAGTCGTACCAACCAGGTTTAAATCCTTACTTGGCTACCAACTAGCATTATGATGGGAAATCTCTTGTTCTCTCTTACGTCCTGGTTTCCTCATCTGTAAATTGGGATACTACTGCCATCTGCCCTTCAGACTTCTCAAGAGGACTAAATACAATTAATTTTACACAGCACTTATCACAGTGTCTAGAACACAAGTGCTCAATAAATCTGAGTTCTTTCTTTCACTCCTCAAGTTTCCTCCTCTATTATCTGCTGCCACACCAGTTGTCTGTGGCATTCTGATTATCTGTGGTTTATTCTGGTTGTTGTATTTTCTTTTAAGTAATGATGTTCCTGATTTTAAAACAAATATAGTCTTATTGTATCAAACTTAGAAAGATCCCAAAAAGTATAACGGAGAAATTTCAAATAATTTAGATATCTCTGTGGCTCATTCGTGTAAGCTGCATGTCTTAAGTGTCCACATGCGTCAGGCATTGAGGTTTGGCTCTGGCACCTCTGGGTCCTGCCTTCTTCCCAGTCCACCTCTCTGTACTATTCAATTTATTTAAAATAAGGGGTAATAAAACTTTTGAAAATGTATTCAGTCAAGTAACTAAGGCCAGTTCTGCCAAAGTTTAACTTCTTTATTGTTCTAATTTAACTACCTGCAATAATATGAAGATTCATCCTAATCACAGTGATAACTCTGTTGTTCAATGTGATACACAAAGCTTTTTCATCCAAATCACACTATAACCCCATGTAGGGATATAAGAGAAGCATCAACATTTGTAGTTTACGGATGAGGAAACTGAGGCACAGGGAGGCTAAAGAGGTTGTTGAAGGGAAGTTAAGTGATTTGGACCAAATCACAGAGCTAGGATACAGTGAGCCTGAGAACCACATCCTGGCGATTACCAGGGCAGCACCTTCAACCCTAGAACTTTCAAGTCAGTTGTTCACAGCCATTTGAAACTTTCTCTTTCCATTTTCAATTTTCTGCCCTCTGCCCACTGGACAGCCCATTCAGCTCCCATTTCCAACCAAAGATTACCGCAGAACACACCCAGACCCAAGTTCTCAGATAACCCATTGAGACAAACCCTAGGATTGTGTGTAACTCAAAGGATAAAGGCTTGAGGAGATGGATACTCTGTTCTCCATGCCATGCTTATTTCACATTGCATGCCTGTATCAAAATATCTCATGTGCCCCATGAATATATACGCTTACTACGGGCCCACAAAAATAATTTTTAAAAAAATTTTATAAAAAGACATGAACCTAGGAAGAGCCCACTCTACATCCTTTACCACAGACTTAGGAGCAATCCCAACACAGATGTGACGAGAACAGTTATCTGTTCGCAGTTCGCTCTGACAGGCAGCCATCAGAATTATTTTTCAATGTGCATTTTAAAATTAAATAATATGTCCTAGCATTTCCTCTATCCTCCACAAGGAGAGAGGAAAATAAGCCAAGATTAGCAACAGGTTGTTGTGTTGCTGTTCTGACCAAAACCATCACTTGCTGTTGTGAAAAGTAAAAGCTTTCCTTAATTTACCATGTATCTATTTTCCTATATTAAGCTTCAAAAATAGTGGGTCCTCTTTCTCAACTCCATCTTCATGGTAGCAACAGCAAGGAGCACAGTTCAGTTGCCAACATGCAGCTCTTTGTCTGCGCCTAGGAGCTACACACCCTTGAGGTGACCGGCGAGGAGAGTTGCCCAAATCAAGGCACATATAGTCTCATCGGAGGGCACTCCCTCAGAAGGTCAACCTGTGCTCCCGGCAGACACACCCCTAGAGGATGAGGCTACCCTGGGCCAGTGCAGGGTGGAGGCCCTTGGAGGGAAAGTCTATGTTTCCCTGGCCTGTTCTGGGAAAGTGAGAGGTCACACTCTCAAGGTGGCCCAATGGAGGAGGAGGAGGGGAAGAGGAAGAGGAAGAAGGAGGAGGAAAAGAAAAAGAAAGAAAGAAAGAAAGAAAGAAA
>PVKV010029142.1:0-24028 GCA_004027835.1 Alouatta palliata | reverse complement strand
GGAGCCTCAGCATGGTGTCACAGAACCCCAGACCAGAAGACGGAACCTGAGCATGGTGTCACAGAACCCCAGACCAGAAGATGGAAGACTCAGCATGGTGTCACGGAACCCCAGACCAGAAGACGGAGCCTCGGCATGGTGTCATGGAACCCCAGACCAGCTCCTCCCTGGGTTTCTCATCAATAAATCAGTCAGTATTTCCACATTGTAAAATTATTTCCAAAAGATCTCCCTTCCTTGTGGGCACTAGAAGGTGCACCCTGTAAATAAGCCTGGGGCTCCACAGACTGGGCCATCTTGCTGATCTTTCAGAGACTTGTCTTGCAATCAGTACAAACTGATTTCCATATCTTTACTCTCTATGTCTATTAAAGCTGCATTTACTATGCAGTCTTTATGTTAATATACACCATGACTTGATATTTAAAAGAATTAGAGATGGTCATGAACTGGGGTTGGCAAACTTTGTAAAGGGCCAGTTGATAAATATCTTGGCTTTGAAAGCCACATATGGTAACTGTTTTCTCCTCCTCCTTACTCCTCTGCTTACTCCCCCTACTCCTCCTCCTCTTCTCCTCCTTTCTTCTCCCTTCCCCACTTCTTCTTCTCCTTCTCTTTCTCCTTTTTCCTATAACCCTTTAAAAATATAAAAACCATTCTTAGCTCAAAGGCCCGTGAGACAGGTCTCAGTCAATTTAGAAAGTAATTTTGCCAGGGTTAAGAACACACCCATGACGCGGCCTGTGAAAGTCGTGAGACATGTGCCTGAGGTGGTTGGGGGTGCAGTTTGCTTTTATACATTTTAGGGAGACATGAGACATCAATCAATATGTGTGAGATGTGCTTTGCTTTGGTCCAGTAAGGCGAGACGAGTGGAAGTGGGGGCTTCCAGGTTAGAAGTAGGTAAGAGACAAAAGGTTGCATTCTCCTGAGTCCTTGACCAGCCTTCCACAGAATACACTACTGAGCCTGGCTCAGTGAATCTGCATTTTTAGTAAACAGTAGGGGAGCAACGAGATATGCATTTGTCTCAGGGGAGCCTCAGAGGGCTGACTTTGAACAGAGTGGGAGGCAGGTGTGCCCTGAGCAGTTCCCAGCTTGACTTTTCTCTTTAGCTTAGTGATTTTGGAGTCCCAAGGTTTATTTTGCTTTCACAGGCCCTATATGAAAAGATAGGTGAGGTAGGTCCAATGGCTGTAGTTTGCTGACCCCTGGTCAAAGAGTGTCTATGAGGAAGTCCCTAACTGTGGAAGTGCTGCTAAACCCTATATGCTAATCAGCTAGGTGTCAGCTTAAAGTGTATTTTCACACAGCACAATTCATCTTTAGCAAATTCCAAGAAAATCAACAATGGTCAGAACTGACCTTCTCTTGATGATCTGTTTGCATCAGATCAGATTTCCTGAGGAGAACAACTAGCAGTGTTGGATAAAATGTACGGAACATCAGCTTTGGGAGCTGTGGAGGCAGCTGGGATTTGAGAGGCCAAGATCCTGTTAATGAGCCTGATTCGATCATTCCACCATGTATGTATGTACTGAAATATCACATTGCACCCCACACATATGTACAATTATTTGTCAATTAAAAATAAAATAAAACTTTTTGTTTGCTTTGGGTTTTTTGAGGTGGAGTCTTGCTCTGTTGCCCAGGCTGGAGTGCAGTGGCACGATCTCAGCTCACCGCAACTTCGCCTCCCGGGTTCAAGTGATTCTCCTGTCTCAGCCTCCCAGGTAGCTGGGACTACAGGCACCTGCCACCACACCCGGCTAATTTTTGTATTTTTAGTAGAGACAGGGTTTCACCATATTGGTCAGGCTGGGCTTGAACGCCTGACCTCAGGTGATCTGCCTGCCTCAGCCTCTCAAAGTGCTGGGATTACAGACGTGAGCCACCATGCCCAGCCAACAAAACTTTTAAGAAAGACCCATCAGAGGGCACTGTTGGGGAGCTGATCCCTGTGGGCTGCCTGTCTCCTGGGGGCATTTGTGATTCCTGTCGAAAGAGGCTAGAAATTAGATAAGCGTTGTAGAGAACAGGCAGTGAGCCCCACAGAGCACTTGGCAAGATCGATGTTTGGGTTGCAAAGGTTACCAGGCCTTGAGGAGACTGGATCCCAAAGAGAAAGTAGGCACAGAGGCAGTCAGCACCTGTGGCTTTCACCTTTCACACATTTGCGAAATTCTTGACTGGAAGAAGAGGCTGATCAGAAAGCTATGGAAAAGCAGGGCAGAATTTTTGGCAGTCTCATAATGCTGAAGAGATACAACTGGAATTCAGGAACTTCTAAGAAAGAGGGGCCACAGCACACACCCTGCTCCCGGCCCCAGATGAGTCATGCCGTAGGTGTGAGGATAAACCATGGGTTTACTGATCCTTCCAAGAATGACAGGTCTGAACTGTTGGCTCAGGCCTCACTTGAGTTAAGGGGTTCTACCCTCCATCTGGCTGTCTAGTGAGGAGGAAGGTAAGAAGATAGGATCACCCAGAGTCTCTGCAGTTTCATATGTAATGTCTGAGTTTCAGTTGTCAAGAAGTAAGACCAAGACACAAAAACAGATGATAATAGTATACCCACAGACAGTTATTATATGTGTCACAGTCAAATTTTAAAAGAACTCTGATTGATATGTTCAAGAAAATAAGGGGTAAGTGGACAATTTCACCAGGAAAATTGATTCTATAGACAAAGTAATCAAATGGAAATTCTAGACCTGAATTTAAGAACTCAATAGATGGGTATCACAAAAGATTGGGTGTGAAGGAGGAGCAGATGAGTGAGCTGGATGAAGGTCCATGGGAAATAACCAGGTAGTGTAACAGATCAAAACTGAGAAACAGTATAGGAGAGAGTGTATGAGGCATGTGAGATCTGTTGGAAAGGTCTATCTATACATGTAAGTGGAGTCCCAGAATAGGAGAAAGAAAAAAGCAGTATTTGAGGCAATGATAGCTAAGATGTCTTTTCAAACCTGAAGAAAGACACCAAACCTTGGATTTTAAAAGATCTATTATATAGCTATTTGTAAGATAAACAACAGTTGAATATCAGCAGTTTTGTATAGTTAGTTCAACCTCACAGAATGAATACAAAGAAAACTCTATGTCTCAACATCATCTTAAAATTAGTAAAAACCAAAGTTTAAGAGAAAATCTGGAAAGCAAGCAGAGAAAAAGCATATGACATTCATCTCTATTGATGTATTGTTTCACCGGAAACCACAGAGACCAGAACGCAGTGTGGTGAACCTCCCATGTGATGGAAGAAAACACCCCATCAACTCAAGTTCTGTACTCACTGGAAATGTTTCTCAGTATAAAGATGAAATCAAGACATGTCCAGACAAACAGAACTTGAGTTGACTCCATCAACTCTTAGGAAAATACTGCAGGGACTTCTGGCAGAAGGAAAATAATCCCATGTGGAAACAAGGAAACGTGAAAGGCAGGGACGGCAGTGGGAGGTGTCAGTGGGTTGGTGAATCGCACTAATATTGACTGCACAGAAGATAAAGGAGTGAGTGTTCTCAGGTTTTGGCGTTTTCCAGGATGTGATAATGCGTGTTACACTGTGCTAAGTCAGGGATCCATGTTCTTTTTTGTGGAAAGAACGTGTAATCTGTGATCTACCCTGTTAACACTTTAAGGGCATAGCACAGTATTGTTGACCATAGCGGTGATGTTTTACTGAAGATCTCCACCCCTCGTTCACCCTGCAGAAAACTTTACACCCATTGATTAGCAGCTCCCACCCTTGCCCCCACTCAGCCCCTGGAAACCATCATCTTCTCTCTGCTTCTGTGAACTGACTATTTTAGAAGCCTTGTCTAAGTGCAATCACACAGTGTTTTCTTTTCTGTGTCTGGATTATTTCACTCAGCTTATGTCTTCCAGGTTCATCTATGTTGTCATTTATGGCAGGGTTTTGTTTTTTAAGGCCGAGTCATGTTTCATTGCATAGATATACCACATTTTAAAAACCTGTCCATCTGTTGATGGACATTTGTGTTGTTTCCATTTCTTGGATATTGCAAATGATGCCACAGTGAGTTAGGGAATGCAAGTATCTCTGTGGAGATCTTGATTTTGACTCTTTTGGGTAAAAGCCCAGTGGTGGGATTTGTGGATCAAATTGTAGTTCCATTTGAAATTTTTTGAGGAACCTGTGTACTGTTTCCCACAGTACGTAGGTTCTTTCTGTGTCTCCACAGCACTTTACAATCTTCACCAAGACTCATCTATTTTATTTATTTTTTTGATAATAGCTATCCTAACAAGTATGATATGATAGCTCATTGTGGTGTTGATTTCGATTTTGCTGATGATTAGTGATGTGGAGCATTTTTGTTGTATATCTGTAGTCCATTTGTATTTCTCCTTGTGAGAAATGTCTATTCAGGTCCTTCTGCCCATTAAACAAAAAATCGGGTTATTTTGTTTTTGGTTATTGAGTTGTAACAGTTCCTTATACATTTTGGATATTAACTTAAAAAAAAAGTTATATGATTTGCAAGTATTTTATTCTATTCTGTAGATTGCCTTTCACTCTGTGAATTGTTTCTTTTGCTGTGCAGAAAGTTTAGTTTGATGTAGTCTTCCTTGTCTATTTCTGCTTTTGTTGCCTCAGTTTTTGGTTTCAGATCCGAAAAATAATTGCCAAGACCGATGTCATGAAGGTTTTTTGTATGTTTCCTTCTAGGAGGTTTACCATTTGAGGAGTTACATTTAAGGCAGCAATCCATTTTTAGTTGATGTGTGTGTGTGTGTGTGTGTGTGTGTGTGTGTGTGTGGGTGGTATAAGATGACAGTCCAATTTTGTTCTTTGCATGTGGATATCCAGTCTTTCTGACACCATTTGGGATGCACTTATGTGTGTTGCACCATAATAAGTCAAGGACCCGTGTTGTTATTTCTAGAATAACCACAAAAAGAATGGCTGACAAGCTAAAAATAACAATAAAAATACTCAATCCAAAATAAAGCAACAAAAAAAGGAGAAAATAAAGCAGATGAGACAAATAAAAAACCAAGATAAGATAGTAGATATAAATCCCAATATATTAGTAATTTCATTGCAAATAAATGAGATAAACATTCCAATCAAAAATTAAAGATTGCCACTAAAAATCAAAACCATGCTGCTTACAAGGTACTACCTTCAATGTTGAGCTATACAAGGTTGAAAGGCTGGTAGAGAATCCAATGAAAACATTAACCTAAAGAAAGCTGATAATATCTAAACTTATATGATCTACAAAGTAGATCTTAAGGCAGGAAGCATGTTTTGAGATAAAAAGGGTCATAAAAAATAAGGATTAGTCTATCCAGAACACATGGTAATTATAAATTTGATGCACCTGATATAATTTTTGAATATATAAAGCAAATATTGTGATAATTAAGGAAGGAATAATGTACAATCCCGTATGCATTTTATGCATGTTTCCTTTTATTATTGGTATGTTTGTTCTAGCACGTATTTAGAGAGAGATGCTGAAGAAGTCTGAAGCACGAGATTAGCAGTCTCGGCCTAACTGACACACTGCACCTGTCAAAATAGAACCTGCGTTCTGTTCACGTGCACATGGCATACATATTGAGAATGACCATCTATTGGACAAAAATTTTTTGATCAGATAAACAAATCTTAACATATTGCTAAAGATTGAAATCATTCAGAGTATTTATTTGGTGAAAGAAATTAAGCTAAAAACAAATGGAAAAAAAAACCCTAGAAATATCTAAATGTTTGGAAATTAAGTAGTACTCTTCTAAATACCCCATGTGTCAAGGAAGAAATGTCGATAGGAATCTGAAGATACTTTGAACTGAACTAAAATAAGAATACGATATTAAACAATTGTGGGAATTTTGGGATCAAGCTAAAGCTATGGTTAGAAATAAATTATCATCTCAAATGCTTTTATTAGAAAAGAAGAAAAGGTGAAAATAACATGTTTCTAAAGAATTTAGAAAAAGAACAGAAAATTGAAGTTAAAGACATATAGGAATATAATAAAAAGAAGAACAAAAATAATGTAACAGAAAACAAATGTACAACATAGAAAGAATGAACAACACCAACCGTTGATGCTTTAAAAGATTTGAATATAAATTTCTGGCAAGCCTGATCAAGAAAAACAGAAGGAAGGACCAACTTACCCATGCCAGGAATAAAAAGTGCACATCGCTATAGATCGTATCACGGCAACTTTTGCCTGTAAACTTCAAAATGAAGTGGCAAATGTAGCCGTATATTCTTTTTACCCTGTGATCGAATAGTTTCACCCGTAGATACACGTATTCCCAACAGAAATGCAGACCGAGGTTTGCAAAGGACACGTACAAGAATGTACCTAGCAGCTTGGTTCATATCTGTGGAAGCTGAACACATTCGTCTTTTATGGTCTGGTAATTCCACTCCTGTGAGTACATACCCAATAGGAATGCAAACTTAAATATACAAAAATGCCTAAGAATGTTCCCAGCAGCTTGATTTATAACAGCTTACAACTGAAATAACTTATACGTCTATCCACAGTAGAATGTATAAATAACTGTGGGATGTTTCATACAATTAAATACTATAGAGCAATAAAAAGCCACCAGCGACTGTGGCACAGAGCAGCACAGACGACTCTCACAGATGTGTTGTGCAAGGAACCAGATTCAAACGAGCGCAGAGAGTGATTCCATTGATCTGAAGTTTCAACAGGCAAAGCTCATGTTCAGCCTGGAATTTACAATGATGGCGACTGAGAGGATGGGGCAGGGGCTTGTCGGTGACGAATCTGTGTCTGGGTGGGTGTGTTCATTTTGTAAAAATTCATAAGGGTTTGGGGGCTCTTCCCTCCTTTCTGTTTTCACTCCAGGTTAGTCACCAGGTGTTTCTTCTGTAGCTAGAGTGTAAGCAGTTCTAGTGAAGGTGAGGCTTGTCCTAAGCTCTGTTTTATGGGAGTTGCATCTGTTCTGAGCTGTCCTTGCTTCCTCGAAATTCCAGGCCAGGCTGTGTCTTCAGGCAGCATCAGGTGTGTACTTCTCATCGCTACACTCTTTGGAATGGACAATATTTCAATAAAAAGTTTATGAAGTGATATTTCTAATAGCTGTTCGTTGATTGCATAATACTTTAAACCTATTCTAGGGGCTTTAAAACATTTTATCTTTGCTGATAGTCTCAGAAAACCTTTGCAGGGGGCTGCAGGCATTTAAGTGATGCCTGCTTTCCCTGGTAGAGGTGGGGCCTAGGCCAGAGCTTGCACCCTGCCCCTCCTCAACACTGTCCCAGGACGACTCAGAGGTTAGCTTTTCATGACCAAAACGTTTAAAATCTGCAACCTGAGCTGTGTGTGCACAGGACTTTGTCATTTGTAGTTAGTTCTAGCTTGATAGGTTTGGATGCTTGCTCAGGGGACAGGCCTGGGATTCTGGAGCGCCCAATGCTTTCGCCCTGGCGCAAGGCCCTCCCGCGCCCACCCCGCCGCTCCTCGTGAGTCACTGTGTCTGGTTCCCCTGAGGATATGGGGAGCGCCCGTGGCGTCTCCCTGACTGTGTCGTGTTTCTCTTCTCTCTCACACTTCATTAAAGGTCCCACGGGGACTCCGAGTCCTCCCCTCCCTGCCCTGGACAAGGCCTCCCGTGAGTCGGCCAGAATATTCCATGGTCATGGCTGCAGTGATTGGCTCAGGAGGGGTCATGTGACCAAAGTGGAGCCTGCTAGAGTGGACTAGACTCTGAGGATGCTGGACAAGACTCTGCATTTCTGCTCAGGTGGGCAGGACAGCAGGTAGGCTTGTCACTGCTGGCACTTGAGGGCTGGTGTTGATGTCCAGCAGGCAGGTCAGAGAGAGGGACAAGCAGGTCCTTGGTAACATGATGGAGCACTCGGACGCAACTTCCCCAGCACCAGCCTGTCCCTCAGTTGTGTGGCTGTGAGCCAGTGTGTGCCCAGCGTGAGCCATTGTGAGCCTGGTGTGTGTTCAGTGTGTGCCCAGTGTGAGCCAGTGTGTGCCTGGTATAAGCCAGTGTATGCCCAAAGTGTGCCCAGTGTAAGCCAGAGTATGTTCAATGTGTGCCTGGTGTGAGCCAGTGTGTGCCCAGTGTGAGCTGATGTGTGCCCAGTGAGTCAGTGTGCCCAGCGTGAGTCGGTGTGTACCCAGTGTCAGTGTGTGCCCAGTGTCAGTGTGTGCCCAGTGTGAGTCGATGTATGCCCAGTGTTTGCCCAGTGTGTGCCCAGTGTGTTGATGTGAGCCCAGTGGGTGCCCAGTGTGAGTCTGTGTGCCCAGTATGTGCCCAGTGTGAGCCAGTGCGTGCCCAGTGTGTATCCAGTGTGTGCCCAGTGTGAGCCTGGTGTGAGTGAGTGCCCAGTGTTCAAGCTGGCTCAGTGTTCAAGCTGGCTCTGATCTGTCACTGAAAACATTCTCATTGAGACAAAGACAAGAATTTGGTTCTGATTTGCTTGAAATTACAGTGATGAATTTGAACTTGTTTTCCTCAGTCCAAGCTCTTTGCATTTGTCATGTTCTGGGGTCTTGGGTGGTCCTCGTTAGCCAGCTCCCCTAGGGCGACTTCACCCCCTTGGTCTGATTGGAGTCAAACATGTCTGCTCTGGTTCCATGGCCAGACACAGCCAGGGTCAGATGGCCACTGCCTGGGGGTCTCCATGCAGGGACCATTCTGAGAGTGTGGGGGCTCCTCCCTGCGTTCACTCCAGGGCAGTCATCAGGTGTTTCTTTCATAGCGGGAGTGTGAGTTGGGTTCCATGCTCTCATGGGAGCTGCGTCTGTGCTGGGCTGGCCTTGTTTCCTGGAAATCCTAGGGCAGACTTCAGCTTCCTGCAGGAACACAGCGTCGGCCCCACAAGGGGCTGAGTGGGCCTTAGGGCTTCACTGATCCCGTAGCCCTGCCATATCTCTTGTGGTAGCGACACCACCAGATGGTTCCCTGTCCACAAAAGCACACTCCCATGAAGTGATCTTGGCTCTCGGAGTGGGAGTCCCCCAGAGCCAGGGCTGCACTGAGCCTTGTGAGGCCCCACAAACCACAGAGCACTTCTGGAAACATGCCCGGGGCCACGCACACTGAAGCATTTCCGTGAAGGTGCCTGGGGTGGTTTTCACCTTCACCACACACCTCCATGTATGGCACTGACTTCCGGGGCTAAGAGGCCCCTGTGCCTGTGAGGCTGGCAGGCTGCTCTCCCTCATCCCATCCCATGCTGAGCTTGCTGAATTCTTTAGCCCACTTTCAATTCAGGTGGATTCTCCTGCTGCTTGGAATCCTTACAAAGCATTACTGTTTAAGAAAACTTCCGGTCCCAGGAGTGCGGCTACGCTGTGTGGTCTCCACGCCAGCTGGTTGGGTTTGGGGAATCTCGTGTGTCTTTGGGCTTCATATTCACCCCCTTGCACATCTTCCTTTTAAATGATCACTTTCGTTTGGAGATTTGGACTTGACATTTCAGACCCCCTTAGCTCACCATCAACAGCATATTATGGAAACCCACTCCTGCATCCAACTGAATTCAGATTGCATTTAATAAAAAAGCTGTGAATTAGTGAAAAACCAGAAACTAAGTTGAGCCCATCTTCCAGAACGTTTGCCTGCTGGCGGTCTGGAGCCGAGTTCTTTCCTCTTGGACAGGGTTCTGCTGTTGGGATGGCTGTGTGCTTGAGCAGAGGGTGGCAGGAGGGACGTGTGACCAGGCCAGGCTCTCCCAGGCCAGGAATGAGGGAGATAGCACATCACCAGTGGGTCTGAGGGTGTGTGGAAGCTGCAGTGGGGACCCAGCATTGGGCTGACGGTCAGTGGGAAGGAGACAGAGATTGTGGCGGAGTGGGTGGTGCAGAGAGTGTCTGGTGGCAGGAGGTCCTGGAGAAGGGATGCTGAGCTCCGAGCTCCGGGAGGAACAGCTGCTAAGGGCCGGCACCGAGAGCCTAGCAGGACCACCTCAAGGCTTCCCTCGTGCCGGCTGTGGGTCTGCTGGAACGTGCTTCAGTTCCGGTTGAACGTGTTCTTCCCTGGAGACGCGGGGCAGCTCCTGCTGCGGAGCGGGGTCTCGGATGCTGCCTGTCCATGCTCTCTGCTTCAGGAAAGCCCCTTGGCTGGGCAAGTGCTGGGGAGGCAGGGACGGCCCGCCCTGCCCCGGCGTGGGTACAGTGCCTCTGAAGCACGTTGGTTGGCTCAGGAAGCATGTTCTCAGTACAGAGCAGTTAGATGAGAATATTATATCTTAGCAAGCCAGACAGCCAGTGCTAGGAGTCTGAAGCCTTGGGCTCAATTCACGCTTGGCCACCAACTTGCCATGTGCCCGCAGGTTGATTTGGCCAGGTCAGTTAGAACTTGCAAGTTCTCCTGCACCCTGTTTTTCTTGCAGTAAGGCTGTCCTGGTACCAGGGGGCAGTTGGGATGCCCTCGGGATGCTCTGCATGAGGACAGCTGCTTTTATAATTTCCACTGCCATGAAAAAGCTCTGTCTTTATTGGAAAAGACCTGAAAGAAGTGATTAAGTGACACAAAGACATAGTGACAGAATCCCCCGTCAGAATCAGGAAGGAACTCTGCCTCTGAACTGTCACTCCCTCCTGTTAGATCACCGCCCAGCCCCCTTGGAGCACTGACTGAAAGTGACCTGACTGTGAGACAGAGGCCTGGTTGGGTGATGGCCATTCTGTGATGGACACCATCTGGCTACTAGAATTGTGCTTCTTAGCAGTGTCTTAAGAATGTAAGAAAATCCTGGTGGAATAATGTTAAATGACAAAGGAAGCTATAAAGTGTACCGGTGTCGTGATCTCCACGATGGAGATATCACAAGTCATATAATAAATAGACCAATATCACAGTACCAATGCTGTGATCTCCACGATGGAGATGTCATAAGTCATATAATAAATAGACCAATATCACAGTACCAATGCTGTGATCTCCACGATGGAGATACCATAAGTAATACAATAAATAGACCAATATCACATTACCAATGCTTTGATCTCAACAATGGAGATACCATAAGTCATATAATAAATAGACCAATATCACAATACCAATGCTGTGATCTCCATGATAGAGGTATCATAAGTCATATAATAAATAGACCAATATCACAGTACCAATGCTTTGATCTCAACGATGGAGATACCATAAGTCATATAATAAATAGACCAATATCACAGTACCAATGCTGTGATCTCCACGATGGAGATACCGTAAGTCATATAATAAATAGACCAATATCACAGTACCAATGCTGTGATCTCCATGATGGAGATGTCATAAGTCATATAATAAATAGACCAATATCACAGTACCAATGCTGTGATCTCCACGATGGAGATACCATAAGTCATATAATAAATAGACCAATATCACAGTACCAATGTTGTGATCTCCACAATGGAGATACCATAAGTCATATAATAAATAGACCAATATCACAATACCAATTCTGTGATCTCCATGATAGAGGTATCATAAGTCATATAATAAATAGACCAATATCACAGTACCAATGCTTTGATCTCAACGATGGAGATACCATAAGTCATATAATAAATAGACCAATATCACAGTACCAATGCTGTGATCTCCATGATGGAGATGTCATAAGTCATATAATAAATAGACCAATATCACAGTACCAATGCTGTGATCTCCACGATGGAGATACCATAAGTCATATAATAAATAGACCAATACCACAGTACCAATGCTGTGATCTCCACGATGGAGATACCATAAGTCATATAATAAATAGACCAATATCACAGTACCAATGCTGTGATCTCCACGATGGAGATATCATAAGTCATATAATAAATAGACCAATATCACAGTACCAATGCTGTGATCTCCACGATGGAGATATCATAAGTCATATAATAAATAGACCAATATCACAGTACCAATGCTGTGATCTCAGCGGTGGAGAGAAATAGACCATTGCTAGCAGCCATTTCCTCAGACTGGTGGGCTACAGATAATGTTAGTTTTCTCCTTTGCCATTTCTGTGCAGGGGCACACATGGTTTAAAAGAACGACCCAGTGGCTTTCCCCGAAGGCTTTCCCGAGGGTCTCGCTGCCGCCCTTGTCTTCGCAGCCCCCTTGCCTGGATGCGCTGGAAACCACATCCAACATTGCTGTGCCTTCAGCACCTCGTGTTTTCTTATTGTTAAAAATGAATGTTTTTCCATTTTGGGATGAAAGGAAGTGCTCCAGCTCCCCTGCCGTCTTGTAGGAACGAGTTTCATCCGTGGCCCTAGTTTAGAGATGCTCAGACTGGCTTGCTGCGTTTCATCGCTCTCTTTTAACACTTGATGACAGGTTAAGAGAACCCTTGACATGTGGAAGCCTGGCAGAATGGAAGTCCTCAGCAGAGTCAGGTGTGAAGGCATCAGCGAGGATGGACTAGGTGGGACCCTGCCGTCTTTCCTGACAGTGCATCAGGACTTTTCAGCCTATTGTTTTGGGTTTTTAGCAGCAATGAACATGATTGTTTTGTCTTAAGGCCTCAAGTGATGGCTACATCATGGAGTGTCCCCTCCTTTACTCACAGTAACCTGATAATGGATGGTAGTTATACCCTCAGAGTACTTTCTCCAAAACACCTGGGCCCCAGACCCAGGGAGCCGGTGTGGGAGGTGAGGCTCATGGTTAGCACCTCTGCGCCCCGGGGCCCTCAGATCTTCTCGAGGGTGCTGCACACGTGGGTGTGGGAGATTAATTGATGGTTAGCGCCCTTGGGCCCCGAGGCCACCGGACCTTCTCAAGGGTGCTGAACATGCCTGGCATGGAGATTCATTGATGATTAGCGCCCCTGGGCCTCGAGGCCCTCAGATGTTCTCAAGGGTGCCGCACACGCCTGGCCACTGGCACCAAGCAGCAGCATCGTGTTTGACTGCTCTCAGGGCTGCGCTTTGTGGGCATCTCAGTCCCCGGTAGAAGAGCATTTCCTGACCACCGGGCATGACGCGTGCTGGCATGTGTGTGTGAGCCCGTTCCATATGCACATACGGTCTGTTTGAATGTAGCTGGAGACATGTTAATAATGGAGGAAGCAGGAGAGTCAGTTCTTTAATTAATCTTCATCTCCAGCGGTCACAGATGTTGTCCCTGTTTTTGCATGAAGTGACGTTCACTCGGCCACCTGGAGCTAGTGTGTTATAATCACAGACTTTGGGAGCAATAAACGTTAACTGGCAGAGTTTCTGAAAACAGCGCCTTGCTTTGCTCCTTGACAGAATCCCATTACAGCTGGGGGAATCGATATGATGCCTTGTTTCATGATTGCTTTTCTTCCACTTGGGCAGTTGCTTAATAAAGCCCAGAGAAGAACAGGCCACTCATAAACAGAAAAGATGGTGCCGTGTGCCTGCCCTCTTTGGCCTCTCTGTGTCCACGTGTGGGACATGCTGTGTGCACGTCACGGAGTACTTCTGTGCCATGCGTAAGCCTGTGTCTCCCCTGGAAAAACCACTGGGCACCTGGAGGGTGGTCCGGCAGGTGCTGGAATCCGACGGGTGCCTCTCTGCTCGGGACCTTGGAACTCTTTAGCCTCATCTAAAAAGTGAAAATAAGGTAATTACCACCTTAAAGGAAGAGTTGTGAGGATTAAAGAAAATAATACATGTAAACTACAGAGCACAGCTCCATGCAAAACAATTTTCATGATTCAATTCCAGTGCTGGCCATAAAGGGACTGTAATGTCCCAGTTTCTCTCTTCCCTCATCTAGAAAATGAGGGGCCAGTTGTGGTGGCTCACGCCTGTAATCCCAGCACTTTGGGAGCCCAAGGTGGGCATAATACTGCAGATCAAGAGTTTGAGACCAGCCTGGCCAACATGGTGAAACCTCGTCTCTACTAAAAAGACTAGTAATCTCAGCTACTCAGGAGAATCTTTTGAACTCAGGAAGTGGAGGTTTCAGTGACCTGAGATCACACCATTGTACTCCAGCCTGGGTGGTAGAGACTTTGTCTCAAAAAAAAAATGAGGAACAAGAGGGGCTAATCTCTGAGACCTCTTTTCCTCTAGGAACATTTTCGTTGAGACAGTTTGGGAGTGACCTGGACAGGACAGGCAGGGGCACTGGAAAGGAAGCTTGGGCAGGAACATTGCATGTCCTTAGATTCACCGTGTCCCCATGAGGTCATGGGTGCTCCCAGGAAAGGTCAGGCTTGCATCACTCAGCAAGGGAAGGCTGCTGTGGGTGGAGGGAAGCTCCCAGATCCACTTCCTTTGCTCCCATGTGGCTCAAGTCTGGGCCAGCAGTAGGGGATATAGGGGACACGAATCCTGGTGTCTCCCCCATGGTTCCTTTGGGTCTCTTGCTTGTTTCCCAGATGAGTCGATTTACACATTTTGTTCATGGCTCAAGCCTCTTTTCTTTGCTATCTTAACAAGTGACAGTGTTGGAGATAAATTTGCATTTTGTGGCGTCACCTCAGGCTTCCTTTTTCTTGTTGCTTCGGGCTGAGTAGCAGGGAAAGAACACCTGGTCTCTGGTTTAGTGGCCGTGGTTCCTATCTGGGAAACTGGCCTGGACCCTGACTTGCCATCGTCACCCTCTGCTCTCTTTGTCTCTGGAGAGCAGCAGGAGTGGGCAGTGGCCTTTCATTGAAGCCTTTCATTGTCTCTACTGACCATGCAGGTTATACACCAACTACTTGTAAGCTTGAGCTCCTGTGAGTTGGCTGAGCTCGGGAAGATTATTGAGACCATGTCCAAATGGTGGTCCCAGAAGCTGGCAGTTCCAGTCCAGGTATGACGTCCAGTGCAGCTGCCGAGGCCTTCAGATGGCGTTCGTTCATTCATGTGGAGTAGAGGGCTCCTTCTCCTTGTTTTTCCTTCTTTCTATCTTCCTTTTATTTTACTTTCTTTGAGACATGCAAGAGTATGTGTGTGCATCTGAAATGAGAATCTGGCAGCATTCAGAGCTTTCCGGCTCAATTCCATGTCCAAATTTGTAATTCAGAAAATCAGATGATATTGGAAGCTGCCATGGATGGGGCTTGTTGCTACTTCTCACATGCCCACTCTCCCCAGCCAGGCTGGCCAAAGAGCCCGGGCCTTTTTCAGAGACGTGGATGCTGCGTTTTGCAGTTTAAGGACCTACCTTGGATTTGCATTCTGATCTGCATTTCTTTTTTTTTTTTTTTCCTCAAGTGAATGAACTGAACCACACGATCTGCATTTCTTAAAGGTTGACCGCAATTCAGTTCCTTATAGTCCAGCTCCTTTGTAGTTTTAATCTCTGAGGAAGATTCAGTCAGCTTGAAAAATTAATGGATTCTAGCAAAACTGCATTTTAGTGATACTTTTCAGTAGATATTCTGTGAAAAGTGGATTTAAGTATTTCTGTGGTGAGGCTTGATTATTAATGCAGAACTTGATTGCCAAGAACCAAACTACCTCCCTTGTCAGTAACTTGGTCTCCAGTTTTAGCATATGTTGCTTGAGAATATTTCACAGATCTGAAAATGAAGGTGGCCCCAAGTTGTTCAGCATTAAGACAAACTTTACTTTTTTTAACCCCAAACATTAGGGCTAATAATAATTCTTTATTTTCCGAAAGGCATTCACAATGGGTTTGGTCACTACTTTTAAATGTAAAAACTTTTAATTTCAGTTCTATCTCATTTACATCAAACAGAGCATATGGCTCCCAAAGCAGCCCAGAACATGCTGGGGAGAAAACTAGCAATTTACTCCACCATTCAGCCTCGTTTTTCTTTCATTTTCATGGAAACCATAAGATTGTTTTTGTGTTTCAGATCAAACATGTTTTTGAGCAAAGAGTACATTACCCAGCTGTCCTAAAAGCAGAACTTATCGCTGTTCAGATTTAATCCAAGCCATCTGCTGCATTTCTTTCTCTCCGTTTATTTTGAGGCACATCACAGGAAAGCTGCTTCTTGACAGATCTCACTTGGAGAAACTACAAAGAGGAAAATATGGCAAAAACTTTCGATGTCACTTTGTCGATGCACTTTGCATAAATAATGAAACATTGCCCTTCACTCAGTGCGCAAAAACCCAGTGCTTGTCACCCCAACTTTAAAATAAATTTGAAAACTCCAAGAAACAAAATCAGCCTTACATTTGCATTTCCTACCAGGGTTGGTGTAACTAATATCCACAGGCTGAGCTCTTTTTTCAAGTGTGACTCCAGTCAGCTTTTCACCAGAAGGCCCGAGAGCTGTACAGGACTTCATGTGCAGACCTCCAGCTGTAAAGGGACCTGGTGGACCTCCAGCCATAATGGGACCCAGTGGACTTCCAGCCGCAGTGGGACCCGGCGGACCTCCAGCCATAAAAGAATGTGGCGGACCTCCAGCCGTAAGGGGACCCAGCGGCCCTCCAGCCGCAATGGGAGTTGGCAGACCTCCAGCCGCAATGGGACCCGTCAAACCTCCAGCCGCAGTGGGACCCGGCGGACCTCCAGCTGCAATGGGACCCGACGGACCTCTAGCCATAATGAGACTGACAATCGGTGCAGCTGGCCCTTGATTCCCAAGCCTGAAGTAAAGATCTGAGCCACACAGGCCTAATGAGATGTGGGAATCCTCAGTTCAGAAATGACCTTGAACTCAGATACTTGACCAGAGGATGACGGGGGCAGAACTGGGTGTGTTGTCCTTCTAAGCTGTTATGGGTCCGATCAAATATGGGAAGGTGATCCTGGATTTGGACATCTGTGTCAGGCCGTGTGGAACCCAGGGCATCTGTGAGCCACAACCACCTGTGACCTGCCCCTCGTGCAACTGCTGTGTCTCATCAACAGAGACACAGAGGAAATTGACTCAGAGCCGTCACTTCATCCCTGCTTCCACAGAAGATGCTGCTGCTCACACATTTCACAAATGTGGCCGGAGGAGAGAGGCAGGAACCACTCAGTCACTGGGATTATCTTCTGGGAAGCCCACTTGGATGACAGGGAGGAGCTCATTTGCATGGCTCACAGCCGTGACAGCTTGGGGCTCAGAGGGAAGGAAACTCGGGTAACGCGCACTGGTGTGAATTGCTTATGCACGATACTTGTCAAACGGTCTCTTTTTGTAAATAACTCTTCTCATTAAAAACATAAGGGAACTTTACAACTATGCTGATCTCATTGGCTTTTGATGAAGAAGGAGGAACATGTGCTGGTCCCTGTGCCTGAAGCCGGAGTCCCAGGGACCCCAAGCCCAGGAAAAGACAGAGCCAAGATTCTGTGTTCTGAAAAGAGCCAAATGTGGCTCAGATGCCCTCAAAGGAGAGAAGAGCTAAGGTGACCGATGGTCAGCAAAAGTCAGGAGGCTGAGGCTGTGCCTATGGTGTTGGCTGAAGACCTAGGGGCCTTTTCCCAGGCGGGCAGTCTCTTCCTCACCACTGCAGCTTTGGGGTGCTGGTGCTCTGAGTTCAGGCCAAGGCCAGCTCGCCGTGAGACAATGCGTCCTGCCTGCCTTGGGAAGGAAAACAGACAGGAGAACTTGGGAGGGAGAACGGGTTCCCCGTTCTTGACTCACTTGCTCTAGGAGACAGGAGAACTTGGGAGAGAGAATATGTTCCTAGTTCTTGACTCACTCACTCTAGGAGACAGGAGGGCTTGGGAGAGAGAACATATTCCCTTTTCTTTACTCTAGGAGACAGGATGGCCTGGGAGGGAGAACACTTTCCCAGTCCTTTACTCACTGTTGTGCTGGACACAAATGTGGCAGGAACCCCTGATAAAATGCCTCAAAGCTCTGGAGATCTTGGGGGTCAGGGCCTAGATGCACAAGAGCATAACTGTGGCCAATATGGCAGAGTTTCAGCAGATGCCTGTTGAGTAAAGAATAGAGGCACCGAGGATTGGGCACTGCTCAGGGTCTGACGCTAACACGGGTGGATTCTGTCCCCAGCACTGGTGTCGATGAGCCTTTTCAGGAGTGGGCTTTGAAATAATGACTGCCCCTTCTTTTAGATTTGAAGATAAAAAAATAATGAAGTGCTGAGCTTCTAAGTCCAGTCACACATCATGTGTGATCTTAGAAATCCCTGGGTGGTGAATACTGGCCATGCAGCGTGCTGGAGGCTTGTGAATTGGACTGTTCTCTCCAAGTGTTCAGCAGGTATTTCACTCACTCTGGCTGCAGTGCTGTGTGGCAGGACTCCTGGTGTGATGTGGAAGGAGGGCTGTGTGAGTCAGGGCCGACCCTCTCAGAACAAGGACTCAGAAAGAGATCAGTTGCTCTGCTGGGCACCTCCGAGAGTTCTGACACCCTATGCTCTTGACCGAGACTTCCTCAGTCTCTGATTAGCAATTATGGTAGTGAAGGAATTCTTGCTGGTGACAGCTTATATATTGTTTGCAAAGCAGCCATTTTCTAAAATGGAGCTTTTGAGGCCAAAAGTGCTTGATGTCAAGAAAATGATTTTTATATTTGAGATAGTATCTGAGTCTAATTTCAGAAAGGTGGGTCCACACACAGGTCACTGCCAAGGACACAGGTCTTCAGGCTCCAGATCCCTCCTCAAGGTTGGTAATACTACAGATGCCTGAAATGCAATATTTAAACACAGGACCTTACAAAAGATGGCAAGAGCGTCAGAGTCAAGCACAAAACCAATACCAGGCTGTACCTCACTGCACAGTGAAGGAGAAGTGGCTAGGACTGTGTGAACCACTGGAATAACTTATAGGCAAGTGAGGATTGTTCCATGATCTGTAACATTGTTATGAAAACATTAAAAACTCTTATAATCAGTTGTAAGTGTGTAGGGAAGTGAAAACAGTGACACTGACAATAATGGAGTACACCATGACTTAAAGTGGGACACAGAGCAAGAGCATCCCGATATAGTATACCATAACATCACAGTGGGGAAACTGAGAGCTACAGCATCTCGATGTAGCACACTGTCACTTAACACAGTGGAACACTGAGAGTTAGGGCATCTCAATGTAGTACACCATGATTTAAAACATGGGGTCAGTGAGAGCTACAACATCACAGAGCTAGAACACACTGTGACTTACAATGGAACACTGAGGACTACAGCATCTCAGTGTAGCACACAGTGATTTAACATAACGGGACACTGAGAGCTATGGGATCTTGATGTAGTACACTGTGACTTAACACAGCAGGATGCTGAGAGCTAGAACATCTTGATGTAGTACAGTGTGACTTAACAAAATGGAACACTGAGAACTACAGCATCTCAAGGTAGTACACCACGACAACACAGCAAGACACAGAACTAGAGCATCTCATTATAGTATACTGTGACTTAACACAGCAGAACACTGAGAACTAGAGCATCTTGATGTAGTATACTGTGACTTAACACAGTGGGACACTGAGAGCTACAGCATCTCAGTCTAGTACACTGTGACTTAACACAGCAGAACACTGAGAACTAGAGCATCTTGATGTAGTATACTGTGACATAACACAGTGGGACACTGAGAGCTACAGCATCTCAGTCTAGTACACTGTGACTTAACACAGCAGAACACTGAGAACTAGAGCATCTTGATGTAGTATACTGTGACATAACACAGTGGGACACTGAGAGCTACAGCATCTCAGTCTAGTACACTGTGACTTAACACAGCAGAACACTGAGAACTAGAGCATCTTGAGGTAGTACACTGTGGCTTAACAGCAGAACACTGACAGCTACAGCATCTCAATGTAACACACTGTGGCTTAACACAGCAGAACACTGAGAACTAGAGAATCTTGGTGTAGTACACTGTGACTTAACACAGCAGGGACACTCAGTTACAGCATCTCGATGTAGTACACTGTGACTTAACACAGCAGAACACTGAGACCTAAAGCATCTTGAGGTAGCACACTGTGACTTAACACAGTGGGGACGCTGAGAGCTATAGCGTCTCAATGTAACACACTGGCTCAACACAGCACAACAGTGAGAACTAGAGCATCTTTTGATGTAGTACCCATGACTTAGTATGGTGGGACATTGAGAGCTACAACATCTTGATGTAGCACACCATGACTTAACACAGCAGAACACTGAGAGCTAGAACATCACGATGTAGTACACCATGACTTATCACAGTGGGACAGAGAGAGCTAGAATATCTCTATGTAGTACACCGTGACTTATCACAGTGGACAGTGAGAGCTAGAACATGTCGAGGTAATACACCATGACAACACAGCAGGACATTGAGAGTTAGAACATCGTGATGTAGTACACTGTGACTTATCACAGCGGGACAGTGAGAGCTAGAACATCTTGACGTAATACACCATGACAACGCAGTGGGACACTGAGAGCTACATCATCTTGATGTACATTGTCACAGGACACTGAGAGCTACAGCATTTTGATGTAGTACACTGTGACTTATCACATCAGAACAGTGAGAGTTAGAACATCTTGACATAAGACACCATGACAAAACAGTGGGACACTGAGAGCTATGGCATTTCAATGTAGTACATTGTCACGGTGGGACAGTGAGAGCTACAGCATCTTGATGTAGTACACTGTGACAATACAGTGGGGAAACTGAGAAGAGCTATGGCATCTCGATATAGTACATTGTCACAGCAGGACAGTGAGAGCTACAGCATATTGATATAGTACACTGTGACGATACAGTGGGGAAACTGAGAGCTACAGCATTGTAGTGTAGTACACCATGACTTAACACAGCAGGACACAGAGCTAAAACATCCTGAATGTAGTACACTGTGACTTACAACTTGATGTATTACATTGTGACAACACAGCAAGGAAACTGAAAGCTACAGCATCTCGATGTAGTACACTGTGACTTAACACAGTGGGGAAACTGAGAGCTAGGGCATCTTGATGTAGTACACCAGGATTTAACACAGTAGGACAATAAGAGCTACAGCATCTTGATGTAGTACACTGTGACTTAACATAGTGGGATACAGCATCTCAAGGTAGTACCCTGTGACTTAACACAGTGGGATACTGAGAGCTACAGCATCTCAATGTAGTACGCCATGACAATACAGCAGGACACTGAGGGCTACAGCATCTTGATGTAGTACACCATGACTTAACCCAGTGGGATGCTGAGAGCTACAGCATCTTGATGTAGTACACCATGTCTTAACATAGTGGGACACCGAGAGCTACAGCATCTCGATGTCATACACCATGACTTAACACAGTGGGACAGTGAGAGCCAGAGCATTAGATGTAGTACACCTTGACTTAACCCAGTGGGGACACTGAGAGCTGCAGCATCTCAGTGTAATAATACACTGTGACTTAATCCAGTGGGGACACTGAGAGCTACAGCATCTCAATGTAATACTACATTGTGACTTAACACAGTGGGACACTAAAAGCTACAGCATCTCAATGTAGCACACCATGACTTGACACAGCAGGACACTGAGAGTTAGAGCATCTCATTGTAGTACACCATGACTTAACAGTGGGGAAACTGAGAGCTAGAGCATCTCAATGTAGTACAGTGTGACTTAACACAGTGGGACACTGAGAGCTACAGCATCTCACTGTAGTACACCATGACTTAACACAGTGGGACACTGAGAGCTACAGCATCTCAATATAGTACAATGTGACTTAACACAATAGGACACAGAGCTACAGGGTCTTGATGTAGTACACCTTGACTCAACACAGGGGGACAGTGAGAGCTAGAGCATCTCGATGTAGTGTGAGTGGCACTTGCATCCTTGTCTGGGCTGTGATAAATGTGAGCATTCTCCCTATGGCTTGCTGAATGTCAACCCCTTTCTGAGTCTGGATTGCCCTCCAATATTTTGCACTTTGCCATTTCATGGTGGTGAAGTGCCTCTGAGTATCCCTTTACTGTGAAGGTCTTCTCTTCCCGTTTCCCCCAGACATCGTGATTGTTTCCCGCACTGCCACTTCCCTGCTGTATGTGGATGAGTCGCCTTCCTTAGGTTCCTGTGGCCATGTACCTTGAGTGCCCCACATGGAAGCCAGTCTATGTTCCCCGGCAAGCTGTCTTTTCACTGCCCCCTGGCTTTTCTTTGGAATTTCACTTCTAGCACCATCCCTTTTCATTCTCTGGTGCTCTTTTATCTTTGTTGGTCTGTTCTTTCTTCTGATAATCCACTTCTGTGAAATGTTGTGTGGTTTCTCCCCGGGAGATGATGTAGCCACACAGCTCCATGCTTTGCTGTCTGTGCTGAGCTGAATGACAGGCACCCAGGCCAATCCCCACATAGCTGCCTATCCCACATGGCTGTTAGCATGTGGTGGTTTGTGGACTAGAGCTGGCAGCACACATTGTACTTTATGTAGTTACTCAGTTAATATGCCATGTAATTGAAATCTGGACTGTGTGGTTCCTGGTTGGGGGTGCATATCTAAACTCTGGCCATGTATACCTGCAGATTGGACCTGCAAATGAGGGCCGCCTGATGCAATCACCTCATCCACCACAGTTGTCCCAAGCCTGGCTGACTATGGAGCAAAGCTAGATTCTCATTCCTGGGTCCCAAGGTGGACCTTCATAGAAGGCTTTATCCAGTGCATGGGGCCCAGGGACAGGCACCTGTATGGAAAATCTATCTAGGGATGGTTCTGATGTGTGGTCAGGCTTGTGAACCATGAATTATAGGATTTGCTGTTTCTGAAACTAACCCCAAAAAGGTGGATGTGGAGGAGAAGAAATCAGAACCCAACACTTAGATTCCTGGACGAGACAGGACTGTGGTGGCTACCACCAGACATGTTGTGGGGACATGGAGCCCCAGCCATGGCAGACACAGGGATTGTAGCGCTTACAGAGGCAGGGTCTTCTAGGGGATGACCCAGCCCTCCAGTGAATGCTCTCCTATTGAAAATCCTTAGAGACAACTGGTGAACTACTCTGAAGTCCCTTCTTAGTGACTAAAACTAGGCTAAATCACCTGATTTGTTTAATTTTCCCTTAAGAATCTTTTTCATTTATCAATTGAATAAGTAGGAGGCATGGGTGGCCTGCGTACTTTGTTGAGGGTCTTTAAGGAAATTTGCGTGTGTGGGATATTAACAAGCCACTGTAGGGTGAGGTAAGAGAACAAGTCCTCAGCAATAACTCTAAGGCGGGGCCTGTGGCATGCAGTTTGTGTTGGCAGAATGGACCCGTGGTTTTAAGCCGTTTCTGTACATCCACAGAAGCTGGGAGTGCTCAAGTAAGTCCGGTAAGCAGGCTGCTCAATAGAGCAGCAATGTTCAAACCTGGTGGAGGTGGGGCCCAGGTGGTGTCCAGTGTCAGCCCCGGTCGAAGCGGCTGGTGGACACTTAGAGAGGATGGCGTGTAGGGCCTGGGGTAACCCTTCCAAACCCAGCCAGCAAGGCCGCTGGTTCTCTCCCTTCAGGAGGGAAAGCAGGAGGGTTTCTTGAAGTCACCTGCTACAGGTCGTTTTTGTTTGTTTGATGTCATTCATCAGCTTTCTATCTATTCACCAATGCCATCATGGGGTCCCTGAGTACTGACTACAGAGTAAAGATGAACTGGGAAGCAGGGAGCGGTGTGGTTTCTGGCCTCTCGATAGGTCAGGAAGGTAGCTGGTTGTATTATCAGGAAAGCAGCTGATTGTGTCATCAGGAAAGCAGCTGGTTGTGTCATCAGGAAAGCAGCTGGTTATGTCATCAGGAAAACAGCTGGTTGTGTCATCAGGAAAGCAGCTGGTTATGTCATCAGGAAAGCAGCTGGTTGTGTCATCAGGAAAGAAGCTGGTTGTATCATCAGGAAAGCAGCTGGTTGTGTCAACAGGAAAGCAGCTGGTTATATCAGGAAAGCAGCTAGTTGTATCAGGAACATAGCTGGTTGTATCATCAGGACAGTAGCTGGTTGTGTCATCAGGACAGTAGCTGGTTGTGTCATCAGGAAAGTAGCTGGTTGTGTCATCAGGAGAGTAGCTGGTTGTGTCATCAGGACAGTAGCTGGTTGTGTTATCAGAGTAGCTGGTTGTGTCATCAGGAGAGTAGCTGGTTGTGTCATCAGGACAGTAGCTGGTTGTGTTATCAGAGTAGCTGGTTGTGTCATCAGGAGAGTAGCTGGTTGTGTC
>PVKV010029141.1:0-24003 GCA_004027835.1 Alouatta palliata | reverse complement strand
GTGAATCAGATCTGCTATCTTTTGGACAAACTGGTATTTTCCTCTACATATCAAATCATGGTACTATTGGTCTGCATGAGAATGGGTAAAAAAGTGATTGCCATAGATATGCCAACCTAAGAGTCGTATCATAAGTTTTCAACCATTTCAAGCATCCCTGCCATAATGCCAGTATCTGAAGGTTCTGACCCTTGCCCTGCAGCAGAATTAATTCCCTCTTCCCTCTGGGTATTAGACTGATAATTTGGATCAGTCTCATCATGGGCCATTGGGGAAGATTACAGCCCTGCTGAGAGATAAAAAAGATCATCCACTCAAGGAGTTCACACTTCCTGGCTGACACGGAGCACATGCCTAGAAGTAGATTTGATGGGTGCTCAGTGGTGGGTTGTGGAATGTAAGCCTGAAGAGGCAGAGTTTAATTCTACAGGGGTACTTTCATAATGTAGTGCCCTGACAGGGCTCCTGGTGTTGGTCCTTTGACACTCCTGGGATGACTCCCTGCAAATATGGAGGAAACCTTGGTCACATGACATGACAGGGAGATGTCAGAACTGCCAGCACAGAGTCATAGAGGAAGGCTTAAAAGGCTTATGAGAGGTGGGCATGCTAGAGTGGACTTTCCTATGACGCCTGAGAACTCACTGGATGATTGTATTCCGTGTGAGAGCCCAGAGAACCTTCTGAATTAGGAAGACAAGGCAAGTTCTGAAATGGGAGGCATCGGCATTTTTGAGAGTCTCCGTGGACACTGTGCCCTGTGGAGCAGGGTTGACTATAGGAGGTGCTGTTAGGGAATTAGCTCCCTAGGGTCAATGGAGATGATGTGATTTCAGAATAAGAGTCAAAATGTGCAGAATTAGTGTAAGAAGAAGTAAAGCCTGAAAGGCAGCCAAGGAGCCCTGCTCTACAGAAATCTGGGATAACAGCTAATAAACCACAGTGTTCCTAGGGGTAAGGAAATTGGGTTACCACGATGGTATTCCACATATATATTCCATATATACATATATACTGTATATATATGTAATTGTAACATATCAAGAGAAGATGAACAAAAGAATGATGTCAGCTGCCCGTTCTCCAACCCAGAGTCCTTTGAATGAAGGAGAAGGCAGATTGCCTTGAGAGAGAACCTTATAATATTCTAGCAAGTATATATGGTAGTGATTCTCCCTGCCTTTTCCCCAAAAAGGTCAAAGACCAATTACCTGAGAAATTTGTACACCTAGGGAAGGGGAATAACCAGGTCTTTCAAGGCTGTTGGAGACAGCGTCTGAGCTAATTTTGATACCAGAAAACCCATATTGTCCACATGGTGCCCCGTTAGAATGAGGAAGCTCCCACTCTAATGAGGCATCAGCATTTTTGCCTCCCACTCTAATATTAGCTTTAAAGGCCCAAGTCTATCTCAGAGTGTGGTCCAGTAGGTGGATGGACTGACTGTGGCCACTATCCTGTGTCTGAGAATATGAGTGGATATGATAAATGGACATAAACTGAGGAAGCTGCCCCCATCCCCAGATAGTTCAGGCGACCGTCATTCTGTTATTTCATTTGGAATCCATATGGCTTATTCTCTTTCACTGACTGGAACTCACACTCTGGCTATTGTAAACTGTTTTAAATCTTTTTCTCCTGAAAATGTCCTGACTTTGAAATGGGTCTTAGAAAATGAACTCTTTCTGTCATTTTCTAAATTTTAATTTCTAAAATGCAGTCCTTCATTCTCATTGATGAATTGGAAGCACCTGGCCAGTGTAAAGAATAAGAACATAATTATGAATGCGGAGATAGCAGGAAAGAAAGAAGGCAAGCAACACTTACCATGCAGAATTAATTTTCATTTAGAAAATATCACAGCTGATATGCAGGAATGATATTAAACAAGTGTGGTCATGAGAAGAGGCTTATGAATAACAATAGACAAGCTTGAGACTACAAGAAACGCAGAGTCCAGAATACTGAAGGGGAGCAGTGCTGGGTTCATGTGTATCTGGTCTTTTGTCTACTGGATCCTCTTTCTTCAAGAATTCTGAATCTTGAATTGGCCTTATAGTCCTGGATCCTAGAACAGTGTTTCTCAAAGTGTGGTCTGTGGACCACCTGCATCAAAATCACATGAGGCTTTTAATTTGAAAAGTACACGTTCTGGGAAGCACCCAATACAATAAGACAGAGTCTTGGAAGGAAAGCTGAAAATGCGAATTTTAAAATAACCTCCAGAGCTGATTCTTATTCAAACTGATTTTTTAAAACTGCTGGCAGAGGATGAGTTAGTCCTGCCTCCAACCCTTCTCTGTCTGCTGGCCCGACTTAGCCTTCTTCCTTTAGACACACACACACCCCTGGTTCTTGAAAACTGTCTTAGTCCCTACAATTTCTACTTTGTGTGAACCCCAGAGATCATTTACTGGAACCCATCTAGTTTCCAGGTGAAGCAGCAACACCCCATATTTCTTGAGCATGGTCTACGCAGCTGGGACTGTGTTGTGTGCTCTGCTCACATTCTCCTGTTTACTCTCCATGTGGCCCCATGACACCCCTCTTTACAGATGAGGAAAAAGAGGTGAAATATCTTGCCCAAGACTACAGAGCTATCACGCTATTTTAGGGAACTGAAAATCTCCTTCTACTAGGACCTCTAAGTAACACACTCCAATGCTGGCTCAGACGGTAGGCATGGGTTTTTGTCAGGAACTGCTGTTTTCTGCTTGTCCCTTCCTCTGGAGTAAGCAGCACACTCATGGGTATATAGTATAAGATGGTTACATGAAGCAGGAGATTTGTCACCAGCCAGGTCTGGCTTCTGTCACAACTCTGATTTTCCTTAGCTGTTACAGCCTTGGAAAAGCAATTTAAAATAACAGCCTTACTCCCTCATTTTTAAACTGAAGATAATATTTATAGAGTTATTTTAGGATTTAATAAAGTAATGACCATAAACCAATTAGTGCCATGCTAGAATTTCACCGGTGTCCAACCAATGATTGCTATTATTGCTAGTTATGCCATCAACACTCTTTAAGCTTTCTCAGAACTCTAGCCATTGGTCATCCCTCCCTTCACCCTGTGGTCAGATTTCTGTCTCTCCTCTGGGACTTCTTTCTTCCCCCATTTCTCTCATTGGTTACCTCCTTGTACCACCAGGGAAACAGCAGTTCAGGCCCTAAGCTGGCCGCTGCCATAACTCAGGAAAGTATGGCTCAGACTCACAGTTTGAAACATGTCAGTCGGAGCTCCTCTCCCCGGTCAGGATCAGAGACCTGCTGAGCCGCCTTGCCTTCCTTTGGGCCACTGTTTCCAGGTCAGTCTCTTACCTAAGGACCTGCAAAGAGTTTGCAAGGCTTTGGGTCATCCCTGCCTCATTGCTGTCTCCCTGATAGCTGGCTGGTGGCTCATCAGGCTGGAGCAACTGACTCATGTCCTGGGGCACCAGGGAAGCTCGGTCATCCTGCAGTGCTTGGTCTGCACCAGGATCAGCTACATCCACTGGTACCAGCAGGAGAAGGGCCAGGCCCTGAGGGGCTCCGCCAGCTGGCCATGTCCAAGTTGGATATGCAGTGGGATTCCATCTTGAAAACATATAAAATCACAGCCAAGGATGGCAGCAGCTGTATCCTGGCAGTGCTGAAGCTGGAGACAGGCATGAAGGGCGTGTACTACTGCTCTGCCTGGGACCTGGGCAGCCCCACGCACTGCCCCAGCCCTGCACAGAAAGGACTCTTCCTCCCTATCCAACAAGGCCTTGGGCATTTTCACTGACTCTTGGTTCCTTGGATTTCCCTGGGGCGTTGAAGGAAAAAAAAGTCCTGTCACCTGTCTCTCAGCATCCCCATGTACCCTTGATGTCCCTTCCCAGGTCCCACTACAGATGAGGCTCTCGGCCTGTGCAGACTCAGAGATCTGTCTATTTCGTTGAAAGGGACCTGTTTAAAGATGCTCCAGTTCAGTCTTTGAAGCCTTTGCAGGATGACCTGTGCTCCTGAATCCAGGCACCACTAGTCAGGTGGACTAGTGGATTCAGGAGTCCATTTAGTTGGACTAAACCGAATTTTACCTGTTTCTCTTTGCTTTTTTTAAATGCAGCAACTAGAAGAATTTAAGTGTGTGACTCACATGGGTGACTCATTTATTTCTATTGGACAGTACTGTTAGAGACTGATCATTTAAGAATCTGACCATCTCCCCTGAAGAATGCACAAATAAAGTATTTTGCAAGAGATTTCAAGGGTGGAGGACTTTCTGAGATTTACCACAAAATGGTTGAAAAGCTGGGACTGGAAGCTATTCCTGTTTCCAGCTTCCAAGCTCTTGCCCCTGGGACTGTTAGTTACCATTTTGCAATAGAGTCAGCAATTAGAAACAGAGGAAACAAGATTGCCCACTTCTCAGTATTTTCCTCCATGGGCAGGGTGCGCAGGAACTGATGTGAGCAGACAGTCATCGTGGCGGGGTGATGCAATACTCCCGGGATGAGACGCTGGGACTTTGCCTTCCACTTCTCCTTGAACACCACCCCCACGTGGAACATGTGTGTATTCCCAGCTTCTTGAGACTTTTGTTCTCCCATCTGACAAATGAAGACGTTTAGCCAAATGTCTACTAAATTATGTGACTATGATTTTTGTATTAAAGCAAAGCCATGTAAATAAAAACACTATGCCTGCTATCTTCATATAATGTTTTCTTTAACAGAAAAAAATGAAAGAAAGAAAAAAAGAAAGCCCGTGTTAATGATCCTCCAACACCAAACAGGAAACCCCTCTGCCACTTTATGTGTAGGAGAAAAAAAAAATTCTTTGAAGTATAAGCTGAATTTGAATGCCTTTTCAAAGGAATGCTTACACACTGTTGATGAGAATGTAAATTAGTACAATCTCTCTGGAAAACAGTGTGGAAATTTCTCAAAGAACTAAAAATAGAAATACCACTCAATCCAGCAACCCCATGACTGGATATCCACCCAAAGAAAAAGAAATTATTATATTAGACTGCACTCATATATGTATTGCAGCACTGTTCATAACAGCCAAACTGTGGAATCAACCTAAAGGTCCATCAGTGGATGAGTGGATAAAGAAAATGTGGTGTGTATATGTATATACACATATATATATGCAATAGAATACTATTCATTCATAAAAAAAGAATGAAATCCTGTTTTTTGCAGAAACGTGCAGGAAACAAGGCTATAATCTAAAGTGAAACAACTTAGACAAATACTGGACGTTCTCACTTATAAGTGGGAGCTAAATAATGTGTACATGTGGACATAGGGTGTGGACGAGACTTTGGTGGCTTGTAAGGGTGGTAGGGGCAGAAGGAGTACAGACAGAAATTAAGTGATTTCATATCACAGTGCATATTATCCAGGTGTAGGGTATACTAAAAGCCAAGACTTTACCACTATGCATATTATGTGCATAACAAAATTGCACTTGTATTCCTTAAATTTATGCAAATAAAAAACAAAAACAAACACCTTTCCAATGGAAGATTGAAAGTTTATGTATGATTTGATGACATCAACGAAAAAGATGAATGAAGGTAAAGTTCAAACCATCCTGCAGAAACTCATGTTCCTTCACTCATCATAAGTCCATCACATTCCTTCACTCATCGTCCACCTCCCTCAACTTCTGTTTTTGTGCCTGAGATTGATAATTAAGGCACACATTCCCTCTGAAGCAGCCCAGCGTCTCCAGCCTCTACTGAAGGCTCAAGCCAAGGTTAAGGCCTTCCAGCTTGTGTCAGAAGGACAGGGGCAGTAGAGGAGTAACCTTTCATTCTGTTTTGGGGTGTTCCTTCATTTCATTTTTCTAATTGTGCTGATAAAACCGAATGGGCACAGAGAGAAGATATCCCCTCTGCTTCCTGCCCCCTCTGTCAGCGCTTGACTCCAAACAAGAGGACATTTGGTGAAACGGTGATTATTGAGGTGTGGCCAAAAGAGGAGCAAGCTCCCCAATCACCTCCTTACAGAATAACATATTTCATTTCCTCAAGAGGAGACTCTTCTACTGCAGTGAACCTTCACCACCACAGACCTCCACCTTCACTCCTCACCAATACCTGCTCTACTCTTCATGAATGCTGTGACCTTGAGTGAGATCTTAAATTTCCTAGCTATCATCTCCAAAATAATAGAGGAAATGACAGTGTCCAAAATTTATCTCCCTCTGAATTATACCACTTGGTTTCAGCCCCAACCTCCAGGGTGATAGACTAGCTTAGAGACCAAGATTATATCTCTCTTAAGTGATATCACCTTCAGGGTCATCATCACCAGACTTTTCAACTTTTATTTCTTAGAAATGGTCCCAAGTTCTTTCCCTGTCATCATCACTTGCGTTGGGGAGCCTTCCAGCTAGTCTGTCTCGGCAAGACAAGAACGTGGCTGGTGCATCACTGCTGGTGACCTGGGGCAAGTTCACAGAAGGCAGTGTGGCAGAGTATAAGTTTCCAAGGGCTTGGTCTGTGTCAGGCACTGCCCTAAGCACTCTATCTGGACTAACGTTTATTCTTCACAACATCAGTAAGGTAGGCCGTGATTTTATTCTCATTCAGTAGATGAGAAAACAGAGGCAGGAAGAACTATTCAAAGAGCTCAGGCTTTGCAGCCAGACAGAATGAATCTTAAATCTGTCACCAACAAGCCGTTAAACCTTGACCCATTACCTGACCTGCTTTAAGCAGGGCCTTGTGAAGATTATACTAAATTTATGGGATTAAATATGATAGTGGCTACAAAGTTCTTGACACATTACAGGCATTCAGTAAGTGTCCATTGCTTGGTAACTCTTTAAAAACTGTGAGGCGGGTGGATCACGAGGTCAACAGATCGAGACCATCCTGGCCACCATGGTGAAACCCAGTCTCTAATAAAAAATACAAAAAAATTAGCCGGACATGGTGGCACATGCCAGTAATCCCAGCCACTTGGGAGGCTGAGACAGGAGAATTGCTTGAAGCCAGGAGGCGGAGGTTTCGGTGAGCCAAGAATGCGCCATTGCACTCCAGCCTGGGCAACAAGAGCGAAACTCCGTCCCAAAAAATAAATAAATAAGTAAATTAAATAAATAAATAAAAACTGTATTTTAAATTGTGATGTTTTGTTAACATCCGAACAACAAATAAATACTACAGTGACCTTCCATTCCCTCACTCCTTCAGTCTTTCATCTATTCAACAAATAACTGGGATTAGAGAGATAAACAGCACGTGATCTTACTCCCCTGGGAATTGGAGTCTAGCGTGAGGGAGAAACGGGTAAGCAGATCAAGGCTTGGGCAGGAAGGAGGTGCTAGGAGAGAGAACGGCACTAGGTGGCGCTAAGAGAAAGCAATTTGAAGCATCTCCATCCCGGACTTTCTGGGTGAGGGAAGCTTCCTGGGGAAGAGTGCCTCAGCCTGAGCCCAAAAGGATGAACGGGAATTAGCCAGAAAAAGCGGAGTAGACAGGAGTCCAGACAACACATTGCAAGTCAACCCATGGAAGTGGATCGTGGAATTCTAGGCAGACAGTGACTGAATGAAGATGGAAGGACAGGGAGGTGGTAGCCACATCATAGAGAGCCTCTTATCCTAAGAACTCTGGACTTCATCTTCCCAGGCAGGCAGAAACACGAGAGGAATTTAGAGTAGGGAAATGACTTGACCAGGTCAGTCTAGTGGGCATGGGGAAAGTGGGTGGGAGGGGCCAAGATGGGACACAGGGAAGTGCATGAGGTGGAGGCAGGGGTGAGCCAGGAAATGTTTAGGACATAGAATCCTCAGGAATTGGAGTGTGGTAAATTACTCAGAGGGGACGATTGAGGCTGATGCTCAGGTTCCCTCTTGGGCAATGTGGGTACTCAGAAGAAGTTATGGGTTGGGGGAAGGGAATGGGTTCACTCTGGCTATGAGTAGACTTGGTTTGAGGTCTCATGTCAGACATACTTGAAAATGTCAAAGAGTTAGCTGGATATGGGTACAGATAGTTTTTGATTTAACTGAGGTCCAACTTAAGAAAGATTTTTTTCTACTTTATGATGGTGCAAACGTGATACGGATTTGATAGAAAACATAATTTGACTTTTGATCTTTCTCCAGGACAGTGATACAAGGTTATGATACTCTCTTGCAATGCTGGGCTGTGGCAGTGAGCCACAGCTCCCAGTGGGTAAATTAAGAATGGAAATCTGGAACACAGCAGCTTTTAAAGGGTGCATTGGGGAAGTTCGGTTTGTAACAATACGCTGGGACAGATGAAATTGTCTTGGGTTAGAGAAAAAGCAACAGACAATAGGAAACTGTGTCATCGAGGAGATGCCGGGATTCAGCAGACATATATTATTCAGGTAGCTGAGGGAGAGGACACGAACCTGAACCTTCAACAGAAGCAAACAAATTGGAGTGTAGGGCCCAGCCCCAATGAAGGTGACCTGAAGGTCCCCATGCTGCAGGCTGTGTGGGTAGCTGAGCAGAGCTAAGCAGCTGGATGGACCAGCATCTCTCCAGCTGGTTGAAGATAAGCTCTTGGAAGACAGTGCTGCATGGCACAGCTCCGACAACCAAGAACACCAGCCTGACAACTTGCTGGGGTGACTGCCGGGGGGGGGTCTGAGGTGGCCATCTGAACTATGTGGTCTGATCTCAGGCGGCGGGCCTTGTAGCACTGCCTTCACACAGACTGGAAGTGCTAACAGGTGGTGAGGACACCGCTTTACAATGATGCAGGAGGCCCCATGTCACCCTCACCATGGGAAGTTTGACTTGGTGGACTCAGCCAAGCCACAGAGGTCTAACGCTTCTCTGTGGTGACTTCAGGCTGCCCTGGCAGAGAGCACAGTGCCTGCAGACATGTCACTGCTCCACGCGTCAATGCTGGCAGTCCTTGGGGCTCGTAAGTAGTTTTGCTCCTCCAATCCCTTTGGACTGATATTCTCTATTGTTATCTATTTTTATAAATTCTACATTCTTGGTTTATTTATTCCTCCCATTTTTTTCCCCCAGTGTGTGTATATGGTGCAGCTCACCTAGAGCAACCTCAAATTTCCAGTACTAAAACTCTGTCGAAAACAGCCCGCCTGGAATGTGTGGTGTATGGAGTAACAATTTCTGCAACGTCTATATATTGGTATCGAGAAAGACCTGGTGAAGCCATACAGCTCCTGGTGTACATTTCATCTGATGGCACTGTCAGAATGGAATCAGGCATTACGTCAGGCAAATTTGAAGTGGATAGGATACCCGAAACGTCTACATCTACCCTCACCATTCACAATGTAGAGAAAAAAGACATAGCTACCTACTATTGTGCCTTCTGGGAGGTGCACAGTAGCTGATTGTTATAGCTATCTCCTTCAATAAATGTTTATTGAGTCTTTATTTATAATTACAAATTGGGAAGCCACAGTTACCAACAGTGTGCTTGTAAACAGTCTTCTAGATAAACATGCATATGGTGACTCTACATGGAGTTGCCAAATTCTATATTTTCTCAAAGCAGAAGCTTTGTATAAGTCTATACAAGTGATCAGCCTCATCTTTTACAAGGTTCTACTCTCTCTCCAACAGCTTTTCTAGGTCACCCGTGTTTATTCATCTGGTTCAACCTTTCCTACTCACTATATTTTTTTTCTGGCATAACATATACATATTTTTAGTGTGATTCTTTTGTACTAGTCAACATGCATTACATCAGTTTTCTCTGATCTTCCTATCTCTCTTGATTAAAAAATGGACATTACATTAAATGGTATTCGTTTTTCTGGGGGTTAACATGCAACAAACACAGCATGATCTAACCATGAGCAATGAGAGATCTAGCACATGCATGCCTTGAGTGGTGATGTTTGATTTTGTACAAAATTCGTAAACACTTCCACTAATTGAGTTTAAGTCAAAGTCTACTTTGGATTGGGGTTTGAGGAAAAAATCGTTTTCTGGCTTAAGATTTCATTTATCCAACCATGACTTTTTGATAGAGTACTCTGAGTTGGGCATTACGCACTGCAGAAACGACAAGGCCCATATGCTCTGCAAAGGCTCGAGGTTACTTCTGTTGAACCCCTTTCTGCCACTGGGCTGCCATTCACCACTAAAATGAAAGTCCTCAACTTGAATATAACTCATGGTTGTAAATCTGTCATGAATTTTTGTTACTTCTAGTTCAACTTACGCTTTGCAATTTATTATTATTCGTGGTGATGTTTTAATTTATTGTTATTTTTTGCCATGAAACCCTTTCTTGAAATGTGATCTTACAAATATAAAATAGAGAAAAGTTGATTTCCACCAGTAAAGAGTTGAGGGATGAATGATTCTTAGTCTCATCTTCTCAAAGAGCTCTGATACTTTGATTTTTCAACAGCCCAATAATTATCTGAGTATACATATAATGTATAAAGTGGTCAAGGTCCAAATGGGACTCCCCTTACTATGGATGAGCTGTGTGGCAAGGCCTTTAGGATCTCTAGCTCCATTTCCTCACCTGTGAAGCAAACGTCCTGTAGTTACCATATGGGTGGCTTTGAGAACTTCTGAGCTGATGTGTATAAAGGATTTGGCCCAGTGCTTGGCATATTGTGACAGCCAGTGTTATCTGACAACAAACAAAACTAGATACAACAGACAAATAACAAGCACACATATATAGTCTTGTGTCCCTTAATGACAGGAATATATCCTGAGAAATGCATCTTTTGGCAAGTTCCTTGTTGTGCAGATATTGTAGAGTGCCCTTAACACACACCTAGATGGTAGAGCCTATTGCTCCTAGGCTACAAACCTGCACACCATGTCACTATGCTGAATGCTATAGGCTATTGTAACACTGATAAGTATTTGTGTATCTAAGCATAGCATAGAAAAGGTATAGTAAAAACACAATGTAAAAGAAAAAATGCTACACATGTATAGGGCGGTTTCATTATAATCTGTCCATCTTTGACTGAAACATTATTATGCAGTGCATGACTGTATATACAAGAAAACACACACACACACACAAACACACACACCCCTTTATATAGCCAGGGCTTAGCCCTATATCTATCATAGTGTGGCTATCACAGTTTATAGAGAGAATAGATAAACATGAAGAAACTCTTAAAAGAGGTCATCCCAGATTAATTTAATTCTAACATTTTGGTCATGGTTCCCTAAGACCTTTGACTCACACACCACTGGAGAGGGCAGTGGCCTTGTGCACAGCGCAGACCACCATTATGGGGAAAAAACAAGTCCAAATTTATGGTCATTTACGCCTCCCCACTTCTCCTTCTGGCTAAGGTGAGCTTCATCAGGGACATTTTGGCCACACCAAAGGAAAACTAGCCAGAGGCAAACCAGTTCTGTCTAAGCTAATATTTGCCAGTTAAATGGTTTAAATTTCTGATTCATAGAAACACTGACAGAATCTTATTAGAATATACTGTACTGCATACAGTAGGGGCTCAGTGAGTATCTGTTGAGTTGAGATTGATATTTTCATTATTATTGAGGTGTTCATAATAATGGGTCAGGGGGTTGTATGGATGGATGCTGTGAATATTCTGATGATTAGGGTTTAACTTATTTTCTCTTATGTCTGAGGTAGGTGAGATACAATGACTCTGGATAATAGAATCAACATTATATTATCTAGTTAACATAAAATTTGAATAAAATCTAAGGAAATCTTGGAAAGCAATATTTTCATATAACATATCATTATCATTATCTTCCTGGCTGATCCAGGAGAAAATTAGAAGAGGAAAATAATGGTTGAGGACTTCTGAGGAAACAAAGCAAGGTAAAGCCTTTTTTTTTTCACCTTGCATTGGCAAAACCAGCTCTTCAGCATTTTTGTTTAACTTTGGATTCAAAAGCATCTTACCAATAAAGATAAATGTTATATACATCATTAATAAAATATTGCTATAATAAGCCATATACGAATGTTGCATACAACTTTAGGGTTTGCATTTAATCCTGAAGTGGTCACCTCCTTTCATGTCTGTTTGTACTATTTTCCCATTTACTGAGCATGGAGGGGTCTCCTTATATAGAGCTTCATTGTTAATAAGTCAATACCTGTTGTTTCTGGGTTTTTCTTTTTGTGCATTAAAAACTTCAAAATTAAAAAAAACAAAAACAAAAACTCCCCACACATACAAGTACTATGAAAAAAGTAATGTCTACTGCCCAAGAGTCATTGTATAGAAACAGCAATTCTAGAAGTTGCTGTATCCACCTGAAAATCCGTGTTGACTGTTTTGTCTTGGGTGCTTTTTGCCTTCGGTCCTGTGAATGGGTTCACAAGAGGCAGCCTGGGGCAGGGAAAAGGGCACAGACTTTGAAATGCTTATCTCCAGACATTGTGATCATGAGTATTTTTATTTATGTCATTTATGTACTTTTGAAATGGCTTAATAGAGAACACGTTACTTTTGAATTTTATTTTAAAATTTACTTAAAGAAACAATGTTTCATAATATTAAACATGTCTCTGCATATTATTGAACACCTAGAGACAATATGTAAAATTTGTGGGTTAGAATGGGCTGGAAGGGGGCCTGCTTGACTATTTTGTCTTTCCTCTTCTGTAAAAACTTTTGCTTTTTTTTTTTTTTTTTTTGAGACAGAGTCTCTCTCTGTCACCCAGGCTGGAGTGCAGTGGCATGATCTCGGCTCACTGCAACCTCCACCTCCAGGGTTCAAGCAATTCTCCTGCCTCAGCCTCCCAAATAGCTGGGACTAAAGGGGCACACCACCACACCCAGCTAATTTTTTGTATTTTTAGCAGAGAAGGGGTTTCACCACATTAGCCAGAATGGTCTCAATCTCCTGACCTTGTGATCTTCCCGCCTCAGCCTCCCAAAGTGAACTTTTGCTTCTTTTTCAAAACGAAATCTTATCTTTTCTCCTGTTTCCCACTGATCACTCTGCTGAGCTAAAGAAAATGTTAGTGATTTGAGTGCTCAAGGCGGCTTATTGGACTTGTATGTCTTCGTTGAGCACTAGGATTTTCAAGCCTATAGATCCAAGGTCTCGGGAAAAAATAAACAACTTTTTTCAGTGAGTTAATTGACATAGAAGAGAATGGCCACTCCCACCCACACCTTTTGGATCCTGGGCATCAGCTGTGGGGTAAATGGCCCTGTATATATTGGCCAGTGGAGGAGAACGCAGCCAACTCAAGGCCCCTTGTCAGGGAGAGAATGCTGACCCCACTCTCCCATTTCCCAGCTGCCTCCTGGTGCACAAACAACGCCTGCAGGATAAGGAAGACCATCCATGCAGCCCAGCACGGCCAGACTTTTAAAGCAGAGTCAGGTGGAAAATGGACTTGGATGAGCAAAGGAGGAAATCATGCAGATGGCCCAATAAGTGGGTTATGTTTGACCCCAAATAAGTAAGACAAGCTGAAGAGCAAGAAGATTTTATCTAGTTTCATTTCGCTTTCCACAAAACCACGAAGATCCCATCTCCAACAGAACAGATGTGTAACTGTTCCTTGAGTGAAAAAACAGGAAACTGGACAAATCTTTTGAGATCATCATTAATTAATACTTTTTTAGATGATTTCTTTTTTTCTTTTTTGGATGTTTTATGTGACTTTTTCAATTTATTTGAAGTTGTTCATAGCATACTGTGCTGAAAGTATTTACAACTAAATTTAAGCTAAGTACAAGTCAGTGCAACAAAAGACTATGAATTTACTTTAGTCAAATGATCTAATTATACTCCATGGAATTTCCATTCCACTGAGATATTAATCAGCTAAAGTATTTATTGAACCTCTGCATAGACACACTGTATTTCAGCTTAAAATGTTTGTTGGGGGAGGAGGATGAAGTAATAGTGCCATCACTGCTTGACAAATTTTATTTCACTCATTGGTTATGGCAGAAAATACCAGCTACACTTTTTATCCCTAATCTTCCTACTGTCTTTTTTCAGTATCTCCATTTATATGACATACTTATTTCAAGAGTATCAAAAATAGAAGGATTTAGAGAGGATCATGAATATTATGTGTAATGCCTTTGTTCTTGAGTTGAGTGAAGCAGTATCAGATATTTGTCATCTCATTAAATAAATCACCAACACGTAGTGGAATCAAATAAGAAATGTAAAAGTGATGTACATTTAGATAAATGATTATGCTTTATGATTATAATGCTATATGAACGGATAATATGATTAATCCAATTGTGTTCATAGTGTTCTTTAAAACAATAACTAAATTTAAAATAGGGAAACCACCTCAACTCTCATTAAATGATTGAGACTAGAGAAATGCCTGTCACCTTCATGTCAAGTAGAATTTATCCCCTCATCCCCGTTGCTATAATTGATGTGCCTCTTCTGTAGATCCCTAATTTAATTTCTTGACACTTTTAAGTCAACTTTTAACTGGCAAATTAGCAAAATACTAATGGATTCAGAGAGTTTGAATCACTTGCTGATCATTAGTAATTTACTGTAGTCCTGTTCTCTTTATTTTTTACTTACTTAGAAATTAAAGTTGGGCTGGGCTTATACCTGTAATCCCAGCACTTTGGGAGGCTGAGGTGGGTGGATCATCTGAGATCAGGAGTTTGAGAGCAGCCTGACCAACACGGAGAAACCCTGTCTCTACTAAATATACAAAATTAACCGGGTGTGACGGCACATGCCTGTAATACCAATTACCAGGAAGGCTGAGGCAGGAGAATGGCTTGAACCTGGGAGGCAGAGGTTGCAGTGAGCCAAGATTGTGCCACTGCACTCCAGCCTGGGCAACTAGAGTGAAACTCTGTCTCAAAAATAAATAAATTAATTAAAGTTCCAGAGTAATTATCCAAACTCCGTATTTGTAATCTGAAATTGGCATAATTTGAATTTGCGGTCTATGTGTCAGCAGATTTCTCTTTCTTTATTTTCTTTGCTTAGCCATAGATAAACAGAAAAATCAATGAGTATGTGTACAGAGTTAAATACAGACTATTCTCTGAATGAGCTCGGTTCTATATGAAAATAAAGAATATAGTAAATGTTCTGATAAGAGTATAATAACAGTAGCCATTGTTTATTGAGTCCTTCTTATGTGTGTGGTACTTTATACTGCGTGCTTCATGTTATTTAACCTAATAAATTACTGGAAGACAGCTATTATTATTATTATCTCATTTTTTTAGATATCTTCTAGGAACAAATTTGAGACTGATAAATTAAGAGACTTGATAGCAAGCAGCGAGGTTAGGATTTGAATCCATGTCTGTTTGACTACAAAATCTATTGCCTCAATTTCCCAGTAATAAGAAAAACAAAACCAAACACGTACTTTTAAATGGAGACATTTTGGGGGGAAATAGAAAATTTTATTATTCATGTTACGATTCATTTTATTTTATTTTTTTCACCTGCAGCATTAAGCTCCATTCTCTAGGGTCACATGAGGTTAGTTAAATTGATGCTTACAGGGTTTGCTTCGAGACAATCTGCAGATAATTCTCTACAGAGAACTTTCTTATGCAATCAAATTTTTCTGACATCCAGGTTCAGAGACTGTTTTTTTCAACAAGAAAAAACAAGCGTAACCAAAACTGTGTTTATTGAGCAACAGAAAGGCAGCGAGATGGAACACAAAGATATTACTCCTGATTATCATCTGCTGCACTCCCTTACTGTCAGTCTGCTGGGGAGCCCAGAAATGTTATCCAAAAGTGGACAGGAAAGGGAGGAAAGGCTGAGACCCAACTGCAGCCTGGCCTGAGATGGCCACATCATGTTCTGCTTCCTGCATGGCTGTCCAGAGAGGGCTTGGATGGGCAGAGGACCAAGTCAGTGTCAGGCCTGGAACTTTACATGCTTTTCTCACTTAGATATCATCAACCCCTTTCTTAGAGAAGGAACCGGGGATTCAGAGAGACTGTAGCCTCCAAGATCACGCAGGCATCACTAGTAGCAGAGAAGGGATATAGAACAAGTGTGACTGTCGGTGAGACTTACCCTCTTTCCACCACACTACACTCACCCAGCAAGAACTGGCGTAAATGGCAAGGGAGGAAGAGGGCCTCAGACTTCTCTGTATATTCACAAGGATGTGGAATGTGTTCCTGTAAGTGTACCCAAGCAGAGAATTTGGTCCTTTAATGTAAAAGGTTGAAGCAGAAAGACTCCCAATTTGCCAGATGAAACATAATACAGCAATCAAACAGCCTGACTCGAGTGACTATCAATAGGACTACCACTATACAATTCACTTGCTTTTCAAAGGAGAAAATGAAACTAAGTCCTTGATTCCATGACATAGATAAATGTTCTGAGAAAGAAGAAGTTAATGGATCACTGGGAAGGCTTCATAGAGCCAGAAGATTCAAGTAAAAGTATTGCCAAATAAGAAAAGGAGAAAATTCATTTCTGCCACACACAGCCTGGTTGCAACAGTAAAAACTAGCTTTTGTCATCACATTTTCTAATACCAAAAGGACATATCTTAGGGAAAAAGCACCCCAAATTTACAGATATGTTTTTATTTATAGCACTTAATTATTTTTTGAATCAAACTCTTCAGTTAACTAATGTTACTACTTCCTTGGGTACAGGATAAATGAGGCATTTGCAGCCAATTCCCTCCTTGCCGTGTTTGCTGGGAGGTGGGATGTGGACGTGGGAAACCTCTCTGGGGGAAGAGGATGGGTACAGCAGACCCATCATTGGTCATGCTGTGCCCCACCACCCAGAGCCTCCACTAAGAGGGCAAGGCTGAGGGCCCTACCACGCCTCGTGATGGGGAGTTCCTCTGTCTAGAGATGTTATTTATTATCAATCAAGTCAAGGAAATAAAATTCTAAGAAGAAGAGCATACCCCAAAGCCAAAATTAGGCCTCCTAACAGTAGCTCTGTGCTCATCCTGCTTCAACAAGGAGGCAGAGGAGAGAGGATGGAGGTGAAGGACATGGAATCCACTGAGTTCCCACTTGATGCCAGGCCTATTATGCACCTATTCAAGCCGATGCTGGTAGATAGGGCATTTCAATTTCATTTCCATAGTTGAGGGCACTGGGTGTCAGATAGCAACAAGTCAAGCTAAAAGCAGGCTGAACTGGAATTAAAAGCAGGACTGAATGATTGCATGCTCACCTGTATAGCACACTATGTGGACTTGCTTGGTATTGAAGAAACAGGGTTTAGATCCAACTCTACCATTTACTAGCTGAGAGGTCTTACATTACCCCCGTTTCCCGTGGAGAATCCCTTCCTGTCTCAAAATGTTGGTTGCATTAAGTGAGCAAATGTTTGTCAAAGTGTTTTGGAAATTGTAAACACTATACCAAAGTAAAGAGTTCTAGTTTTATTTTAACACATTTCATTCATTCCAGTGTGATTTCTTATATGAATTATCTCCTAAAGATAGTCAATATTTGTGGAGCTCCCACTACAGGGAAGGCATCCTTCTTGACAAAATAAGGGGCTTTAACAACCCCTAAAACATATGACTTTGATGTAGCAAAAATAAATGAAAGTAGCAAGTAGCAAGTGGTCTAACAAACTGCAGTGCTGTATGCTCAGTGAGAGAGGTACTTGCAGTAATATCCACTCTAATTCCTCAAGAAAAATCGATGGTGGCAAAGAAGAGTAAATGATATTGCACACTGAGTGATTAGCATTTTTACATACTGGATGTTCAGTGGGAGCTTCATTTTGTCACAGTCTCAGCTGAGACTCAAAGCTTGGGGCAATGGTAGTAATCCAAAAGAAGGGGACTGAACCAGAGTTTCTCAACGGGGGGCAATCCCTTTCCAGCAGATATTGGCAATGTCTGAAGACATTTTTTGTTGCCACAAACACAGTGAGAACGCTACTGGTATTTAGTGAGTAGAGGCCAGAGGTGCTGGTAAACATCCTGCCATGCACAGGACAGCCCACAACGAAGAACCATCCAGCCCAAAATGTCAATAGCGGAGAGGCTGAGAAACCCTGGGGTAGCTGTGTTTCTCAAAGACTTGCTAAGAGGCAGACAACATTGATAACTCCAACCTTCGGCTCATGAACTGTATCCAGCCTAAATACAGTAAGAGCTTAGAGAATTCCTGGGGACTCTAATTTTGCAACTGTTGGAAATTCCCTGGAAACCCCTTTCTTTCCTGGTGAGGAGGTAACGAGGTAGCTCTCCTACTTCCACACCAGATAGGACTCCCAGGTCCTGTAGCCACCATGGGTCCAGAGCAGAGCCCTGTGTGCAGGTCATGGAAGTGTTGGGTCTGTGCTGTGAGCATTTGGTGGGCAGAGAAACCAGTGAGGACTCTGACCTGGAAGAGTGGACAGGTGGCTTCAGGTCATAGCACACTTAGTAACCTAGTTAGATAATCTTGATGAAACAATAATAATGAAAAAGAACCTTTCTAAAAGTTTCTAAGAACGAACAAGATAACAAGGTGAATAACTTTTACCCTGGCAAACGGACTGATTATCACGGTGTCATATAATTATGGGTAAAGCTCCCATGTGCTGCTGACCAATAGCTACCTCAGAAATGACTGATCTGGGCACAGGGCCGGGGGACACCCATTTTCTCTATGGACATTCTACAAGTTTCCCCTTCCTCATCCTGGACTGGCTTCTCCTGCTCCAGGTCACCTATCTCCTCAGCCTTCTTCTCAGGCACCCAGCCAAGCAGATGGGGCAGCACAGCTAAAGATATGCATCTGCTCTTCACTCTGGGAGTGTAACTTGTTCCCCTAATTCTCAGATTGGCTGAGGGATTTTTTTTTTAAGATGTATGTTTCATTTCTTGATAACTTTGGTTTCACTGAAAATGCTATTTTGTTTCTAGTTGAAATTGGCTAAAAACTGTTGAAGCAAGTGAAAATCTTTATTTCATTAGCAGAAATGAAGCATATATTTTCACCGTAGGGCATCCAGATAGAACTTTTCATACACACTCAGATACTAACAAACACCAAATCAGGCTTTTGAGGATCTGTTATCTTTTAGGTCAGTTATAGGCAAAGAGCTGCAACCATATATAAAATTCTGTATATAAATTTTGTATATAAAATTCTGTCTACTCCCCTTTAGTTCTTAATATAAAATTCCCAGAAAAAGAGGAAGACATGATGATCCAAAATAACAGCCCCCGGGAACCTAGCATGACATTGTAATGAGCACTTGCCTCGTTATCCCGTGTGACCACATCCTTCGCAATGTGGAAGAGCCTCGTCCAGCCCTCCGCCTTGGCTAGGCCTCAGCCTCAGCTTGCAGCACTTCCTGTGTTCCTCAGGCGATGCCTCTGTGATCACAGGAAACCAGAAAGGGAGTCTGATGACTATCAATTGCACCCCACAAATGCCAGTAACTATACCCCTAAGTGTCTGATTTGACATAATTTCCTATTGATTTAGGCTCCTATTTAGAGACTACATTTGTTGAAACTGCATAATTATTTCAGAGAGAAGACAAGGTCCATTATTTCATTTCTTAGAGACTTCTAGTGACGGTGAAATACTCAGGGTGAAGATGCTGGCAAGGAACAAGATGGAATTCATATCCACTCAGCTCCAATTGGCTGCCAGAAAATGTGATAGATATCTTACATGTTCAGAATCTCAGGTGTTTGTCATAAGAACCTGATAAATAAACTTTTTCATGAAAGAAATAACTGATGCTTAGACAGGGGCAGGTATCTGCCAAAACAAATAGTTCATGCTCTTTCAATTGCACTATTGAGCCACTTTGAATACCCTTAGTGTTTATTAACTTCATAGGAATAGGGCCAGGTGCTGTGGCTCAGGCCTATAATCCCAGCGCTTTCAGAGGTTGAGACGGGCAGATCACTTGACCTCAGGAATTCGAGACCAGCCTGGGCAACAGAGTAAACCCCACCTCTACAAAAACACAAAAACTAGCCAGGTGTGGAGGGGCATGCCTGTAGTCCCAGCTATTCCAGAAGCTGAAGTGGAAGGATCACTTGAGCCCAGGAGGCAGAGGTTGCAGAGAGCCAAGATTGCACTACTGCACTCCAGCCAGGGCTACAGAGCAAGACCCTGTCTCAAAAACAAACAAACAAACAAACAAAACTTTATAGGAATGAACTGCGGCATTTGTGAGTAATTAAGGGCTGGACCAGACGTACTGTGCAGCCCTGCAGAGTCAGGTCAAGACAGAATGGGCAGTGACTCAAGAGGCCATGGCTAAAGGGTCATGTTGGACAAATATCTGGAAGAGTTCCCACCTCCCTCCCTGTGCTTACCCTGCCCCCTACTGGCATTCTGCCTTAGGACCCTTCTTACTGGAGGGGAAAAGGCTAAGAAAACAGAATTCTCTCTCTTCTTGTGAACTTGCTTTAGCAGATAATATCATGGGTGGGATACATGAGAGGGTTCAACACTTCATGGCTCAGACTTAAGGAAAGGATCAAAGTGTGTAATGAGGATCATGTTTTGGAAATGTGGCCAACATATTTTTATTCTCCCAAATAAATCATGTCACCTTTTGCCCTTTCTATATTGTAGCTAATCCATGATATTTACTACCCATAGGAAAAGACAGTAGTTTCCCAGAACAAACTCAAGGTTTGAATTCATTCTGAGATGTTGGGCTTGAAAATTGGGTTCAATTTTTTTTTAAGAGTTTTCTAAAGTTGTGAATCTCTCATTCATAGGTCAAAAGGCCACCCTGGCAAACTAAGAACACAGAATTTCATTTCAGGTGCTAGATATGAAGACTCAGCGTATGATATCAGTGATATTATACCCACCCAGGGAGAAGCAGTGTTCCTTCTGCCTGGGAAGTGTGAGATGGTGGGGAGAGTGAAAGGGGCAGAGCGTTACCTGGAGGTACTTCCTGGTTCCCTTGCCTCTGAGGTTCTTATACTAGAGGGGATAGAAAGCCCAATGAAAACCCAAGATAGATGGAAGGAGAGTCTATGTATGTCTGACTCCTGTCAAGCTTCCCTAATATGGCCCTGGTAGAACTTCATCAACAGTGGAAGGCGTTTGCAAAGCTGAGGTCAAACCAGTGTCACTTTCCATATAGCCTATGCATGTAGGAGGCCCAGATGGCTCTCAGGGTCTCTAAGAGGATAAAAAGGTACTGAGGGGGCCAGGGGAGCACAGCGCCTGGGATTCAGATGAGAAGTTGCAGGATGGGAACTTTGCATCCCAAGGCCATGGTGTGGAGTCAATAGTAGCAAGTTCAGTCTGGTTATTACACTAGCTAGTTCAGGGGAAGAGTGAAATCCCCGAAGTCAGCAGGGCAAAGTGCTAGAAAGTTGTTGAGGATGCAGAGAGTAGCAGGAAGGCAACTCTGAACTCGCTCCACACCCTGGCCCTGTGTAGCAATGTCATCCTGGGGAAGAGAAGGAGGAAGAGAGAGAAACCCAGAAAAGCCTAAGCAGGCACCACAAAGAGAGAGAGCCCATCCGAAAGAGGCTGCTCTAATCTGGTGGAAACTCTTTTAAGTTGGTAAGTTTAGTGCCTCCCCACAATATCAGAACGAGCAAGAGATGACAGGTATAGGTTGTATACATTTTCCTTCTGTATTGAATGATAGCCTGTGCGTGTTCCACCACTGTGCCCCACTCAAAGGTACCCAGGTGGCTGTGTCCTGCTCAAAGTCACTTGGGTAAGGGAGGGGAGGGGGAACCCAAATCCCATCTCACACCCACGCACCCCTGCACACTCTGAAGCTAGGCGGTGACAGCCTGGAGAAAGGGCTTCTTTAATTACTCTGCCTAAGGGCATGCCTTTTGTTAATTAGTAAAAAGAAGACTGTTTTGAGCTCTGGGCAGTGGGGGTGCTGTTTAGGAGGTAATTAATGATAGAGCCACTCAGACAAGATACAAGGTTTTAAATAAACTAAATCCATGTAGCTTCCTAACCCCAAGGAAAGACAAAATTAGTTTACACAAAAATAATCATTAAAGAACTAATGAAAATAATGTTTGAATTCAGCCACCAGACATTACATTCCAGAGCCTCGAGAAAAATTGATGGTCATGAAAAAAAGGTCATTCGCATAAGCCACACCATGGTACAAAGTCAAGGAGTGTAAACTCTGGAGTCAGAGGGCTTGAGTCCACTTGAGCATCTTCAGCTTTGTCTTTGGCAGAGAGCGTAGTTCCCCTGCCACTGGCTGTTGTGAGGATCAGTTGAGATAATAAATACAAAAAGCTGAACCTCAAGCCTGGAGTAGAGAAAGGACTCAGTAAGTGCTAATTACCAGTGCTTGTTATTTAATTTCACTTTTGTCTGCATCCACTTGTGTGAAATGGTTTGAGCAATTAAGAAAAACCTTCCCTCAGGAACATTGCCTTGTTGCAATCTTCACTAGATACACGTATCTCTGCCTCCACCTCCACCTCCAGCTCTACTCCAGTCTCTATCTCTGTCTCCCTGTTCTGTATCTGATTATTTGTAAATGAGCTGGTGGGTTTGTTGTTGTTGCAGCCTGGCTAATGTTATCCAGAGATTTCTGAAACCTCAGGAATGGCATGGAATGGTAGCCCCTGCTGGAACCATTTACACCCTTTCCTGACACCTGCAACCCCACACAGCTTGCACTGACCTGAGGCCTCTGGCCTGTCCTTGGAGGCAGAGACTGTGTAGACAAAGTACCTGGTTGCCAGCAATCATCTGCAGTTTCCTCAGAGCTAATGACATTGCTTTTCTCTTTGCCCAGATTATGTGAGAAACTTTTTAAAAATAATTTAATGTGCTCTTTTGATATTTCAGGTGTTCATTGAAAAGTCTATGTCATTTTCCATCTCCCTCTCTTTTCCTAGTTGGCTAATCAAAATAATACAAACAGAAATATTTATATCTGCAACAGAAAAGAAGGATAAATTTATTTGTGCACATTATATACATATATATACATATATATGTATAATTGATATATTTGGAAGCAATAAAAGGTTTTGTTAAGCACACAGGTTCTAGAGTTAGATCCTCTGTTGCAAATTATTGAGGACAATTCACTTCAGTCCTACCAAAACAAAGTGCATGCTTAAACACAATGCCTGCTCTGTAAAAATGCCTTGGTCTTGAATAAAATGCCTGCTACGTCAAAGCCTCTATTTTCCCATCTGGAAAATGGGAACAATAATAAGAACCCTCATTTAATTGATAATGGACAAAGTGCTTGCAGCACAAATCCTACCACAGACAATGCCTTCAATTAGTGCAAACTATTGATATCATGAAAAGTGTCTATTTTCTGACAACGTTTTCAATAATATAAATTGTGCCTTTGTTCACTTCATTTGTTTGAAATAATGAATTAAAATACAAAAAGTTGTCTTAAAAGTGGCCATTTGTCTTTCTTCTTGACTCCTAGTAACCCTTTCCTGCATTTAGGGAATTTTCACCTCATGGGCTTTGGTGAATGAATTCATCTCCCTCTACAGAAAAGAAGAATGCCTAATGCATTTTCTCAGCCTTTATTCCAGGTAGTCAGGTGGACTGTGGACTCCAGCAATTAGACACACTCCTCACAACCTCCCCACCACACACACACACACACACACACACATGGCTGCTGGAGTGGCAGGGTCTGGAAGGTACTGTCTGGCAGGAATGGAGTGTGCAAGGGTGAGTTCTAGGTTGCCGAGGCTGCCCTAGCTGTGGCAGCTCCACGGCCCTAAGCCGGGCTCTGCAGACTGGCTCAGCCTGCAGCATGGGTGCCTTCTCCTCCTCATTCCCAGGACAGATCCTGTGCAGGGGAAGAGTGAGTCCTCCTACCTGTAGCCACAGGCCCATTGGTCTACTGACCTCCGCCTCCTCAACATTCAACTCCCCAGCATTGAGTGTCTCAGAAACGGTATTTATCAGAAAAGAGGGTGAACGGGGCAGCTGCTTTAGGAAGAGCCATCTGAACCAGCCCTTTCCTCTCCTTTCTCCTCAAAAGGATCCAAGCTGTTGGAGTTCACACCTGTCCCACACGACACGAGCCAGAGCTGGACAGAAGTGTCAGGGACAACCACTGTCTAAGGTTAAAGGAGCCCTGAGGCACAAGATCTCTAAGAAAACCACATGGAAATCATCAAATG
>PVKV010029140.1:0-24031 GCA_004027835.1 Alouatta palliata | reverse complement strand
AGAAAAGAAAAGAAAAGAAAAGAAAAGAAAAGAAAAGAAAAGAAGAAAAGAAAAGAAAAGAAAAGAAAAGAAAAGAAAAGAAAAGAAAAGAAAAAGAGGCTTCAGTTGCTTGTTCATTTAAAATTCTTCCCTTCCCCAGGAGCTCTAGACAAAGGTAAAGATTCTTCAGTGGAGTTTGGCAGCGACAGACATGGGGATAGAGAACATGGTCTGTTCACCTTGCTCTTCTTTTCCTTCTTCCGCCACTTACTGTTTTGCTCTTGGTTTCTCTAGGACCAAGGACAGGGCAAAGCGTTGAATGGGGAAGCTGGTGAGAGAGCAAGAATCTTGCCTGGCGGGTAATGCTGTCATTTGGCTTATGTATCCTCTGTGGGCCAACTGCCCAAATGCCAACTTTCTCTCTCTCGTAGGGTGCTTTTGTGGGCCAGCAGAGACAGCCACCTCTCTGACACCTCCAGCATGCAGTTCCCCTCTGCAGATGATACACTCTCTCACTAACCTCTCTTCACTCTCCTGATACTAGGTTCCTCTGTTGGCTTCTGTGATGCTCGCTGGCTCAAGGGAAAATGCTATGTCTTTGACCCTACACTCTGAAGGTGCAGGCTACTCCTCCTCCCTCAGCCCTCCATTGAGTTCCAATCAGCCTTTCACCCCTAGACATTCTTCCAGGCAAAAATCCACGGAATGTGATGGCACCTTCCTCCTACTTCAACTCCAGGAACTAAGTCAATTTCTTCCAGAAACTCATCACTTTACATCCTTAGGTGGGCCAACAGGATTTGTCCAGTTCAGTATGCAGCTAGTCAGGGTGATATGTCAGGTTCTCTTTCTGGAAAGTAACCCTACTCTCTACAGGTAATTTTTTTTAAATGTCCTTTTCTTGGTCTAAGGTGGAAGAAGGACATCCTTCAGGACGGAGAACACAGGACACCATGACAACACTCTCCAGGGAAATCTTAGCTCTCCCTCACCAGCACAATCCCTCCTTCTCTTATGTACTAGGCTTGAAGTGGGAGCCAGCTAATGGTGGAAGATCCAGTTTGGGTCACATGCTTTCCTGTGGATATGCCTAGCACCTTTCTTTAGAATGTGGCGGTTCTTGCCACCTTCTTAACACCAAATATTACAAAAAGTCTAATATTTGCAAAAGAAATGCTTTGCAAATTGTATTACTTCTCATCTATCATAAGAATAATAGCCTAGGTTTTAATGGGAAGAGTAGATAAGGCAGTAATGCAGGAAGAGCTCGTACAAATGTTCAAGAAAAATTCCTCTTTCCATAAAAGCTTCTGAGCTTTGATGGAGAATTCCAATCAATCAACCCCAGTCCTTAAAATCTTAACTTCGTTTTTCTCCAAACTGCTCAACTTCTCAACTTTCTATTAAGGATGGCATTCTTTGTAGGGACATGGATGAATCGGGAAACCATCATTCTCAGCAAACTGACACAAGAACAGAAAACCAAATACCGCATGTTCTTGCTCATAGGCGGGTGTTAAACAATGAGAACACATGAGCACAGGGAGGTGAGCATCACACACTTGGGTCCATTGGCAGGGGGCTAAGGGAGGGATGGTGGGGAGTGGGGAGGTTGGGGAGGGATAACATGGGAAGAAAGGCCAGATATAGGTGACGGGGGAGGATGGAGGCAGCAAACCACTCTGCCATGTACGTGCCTATGCAACAATCCTGTGTGATCTGCACATGTACCCCAGAACCTAAAGTACAATTAAAAAAAAAAAGAATTGCAACTGGTTTGTAACCCACCAAGCAAACACTACCAGCTTTCCACTGACATGCCTATGGAATAGAAGAAAAAGTTAAGAATGTGCAACCACCTCAAAATCAGCAGTGGCTATCTGTTTGTTGCTAAAATCTAGAAGAATTTCCATTACCTGCAAAAACAATAGAAAATGCCAGCAAATGAACTAAACCGTCTGCCAAAAAGTGAAAGAAAAATCATTCCTGCCTCTTCCATTGTCTGCTTTCTCTGTTTATAAATCTGGACCAAGCTGAAAGCCAGACAACCTCCTCTATTGCCTATTTACTGCCTTCTCACATAGCCACAATGCTACCCACATCAGCGCCCTTCCACATGTGGACAGAGTCTGTCTCGGAAGACATACAAGGCAGGATAGAAACTGGTAATAGAACATTGTACCAAATATGGCAACAAAAGAGAAGACCTCTAGATGGGGACATGAAAAGAACCCTGGTTGTACAACATACTTGGAATTGTACATTTTAATGCACCACAATGTCCAGAGTTTCAGAGACCAAAGCAGCAAGGCCAGGAGACAATCGGATTAGCACAATGACCCTTTGCCGGGTTCTGGAAAGTAAGCTGTGGCTAAAGACATAGACCTGCCCTCAGATTGCAGCTCTGAAAGGAACTTAGTCCAGCCACTAGAAAACAAGTCAGCGAGAAGACTAGAAGAAAAAAACACTGAGTTTAAATTTTGTTTGCCAGGCTGGGTGCAGTGGCTCATGTCTGTAATTCTAGCACCTTGGGAGGCCAAGGCAAATGGATCACTTGAGGCCAGTTCAAGACCAGCCTGGCCAACATGGCAAAACCCCATCTCTTCTAAATTAGCCAGGTATGGTGGCATGCACCTGCAATCCCAGCTACTTAGGAGGCTGAGGCACAAGAACTGCTTGAACTTGGGAGGCAGAGGTTGCAGTGACTCAAGATCATGCTACTGCACTCCAGCCTGGGCAACAAAGAAGCCACCATCTAAAAGAAGAAAAGCTTGCTAAAAGGAAATGAGAACAATTTTTTTAAAACCATAGAATTAATAAGTAATTTCAGTAAGTGACCAGATAAAAGATAAATGTACCAAGCACATCTGTGTTCCTATCTAACAGCAAAAACTGATTTTTAAAATATAATAGGAAAATATTTATAATATATGGCAACAGTTGAAAAATATCTAAGAATGCCTTGCTAAGAAGAAATATGTAATAGAAACCCAGATGATGAAAGCTATAAAGCTTTAATGAAAGACATAAAAGACTTACAAAAAAGAAGACATATACAAATTTCTCTATGGCATGACCGTAATTGAGAAAGTGACAGTTATCCCCCAAATCATGCATTGGTAAAATGCTATTTCACGAGAAATTATGATGGACTGGAATCTGGCAATTTTAAAATAATTATTTTAAATCTCATCTTGAAGAATAAGCAGAGAAAGAATGAAACTGATGCAAAAATTTTCTAAATTTTTCATGGCAATTATAATGTTTTAACGAATATAAGAGTTCTGGTACAACAAATCTCAATAATAGTAACAGAATGAAATAATCATTGAATCGGCCTTAACATATATGTTTATAAAAACTTACTATATTGTAAAGGACATAACACAAAGTTAATGAGATAAATTATTCCACAAACAGAATTTTTGTTAAAGTATATGTGAGCTGGGTGCAGTGGCTCACTCCTATAATACCAACACTTTGGGTGGCTGAGGTGTAAGGATTGCTTGAGGCCAGAAGTATGAGAACAGCCTGGGCAATACAGTGAGACCCTGTCTCTTCAAAAAACTTTTAAAATAAATGTATATATAATAACACATACATACTTATGTAAAGTAATAAACATGCATGCATGTATAAAAAAATTTTAAACAATAAATACTAGCCAGTAGGATAAGAAATGGATATTGTTTATTTTTGGGGGAAAAAAACTTACAGTGTAACTAGATACCATACTCCAAAATTTACTCTAGATTTTTGAAAGTTAATTAACTGGCTGGGTGTGGTGGCTCATGCCTGTAATCCCAGCACTTTGGGAAGCCAAGGCAGGGCAGATCACCTGAGGTCAGGAGTTCAAGAATAGCCTGGCCAGCTTGGTAAAACCCCATCTCTACTAAAAATACAAAAATTGCATTCTCTCCCTTCTGTACTGCACAGACTCTCATGTGCTTTAAGAGGAATTCGAATTTGGCATGAGGATCTATTTATCCTTGAGTAAACTAACAGAGAAGTTTTAGTCCCCACAAGCCAAACCGTCCAGCAGAGAGAGATTGTCCAGTCTGCAAATATTGGCACCAAATGGTGACTGTATCAACAGGTCAAGCCACAGAACAGCTGCAATGATGCAGGGAAAGCAGGAAATGTCCTCTCGGGCTCAGAGTTCACACACAGATCCAATCAAAGGTGTATCAGTCATCCTACATGCTCATTAAATCACAAGTACAGAGTGTTTCCTTTCATGGCATGGCAGCTCAAGGACAGTGCTGAATAATTTTTAAGATTAGACCTGAAGCCAGAACAATCACTATTCAAAGCACATTCAGATCATCACTACTTCAAATGGGCCACACCTGGCTATCTCTGATCAGGGGACTAAAATGTTCACAGCCTCACAGCCAGAACCTTTGCCTTTGTTCTTAAGAGAAACACCCAGAGATGATGAAACAGGGATTTTGTTAAGGCAAACGATTTCCTTAACTATAAAAGTGCATTAAAAATAAAACATGAATATGGGTAAAAACCTGGATGCTTCCCCAAGGACCAAAGCAGAGAGGCATAAAGCTCAGAACACTGGATGGATTCTGAGAAGAGCCCTGGGGTCAGGCTTGGCCACTAAATCCACTGGGCACTTCGTTCACCTCACTTGGTCTCAGTTTTTTCATCTGGTAAAATGTGTGTGTCGAGGTGATCTCTAAAATCTTTGTACCTGTTGAGAAATACTAGGTGTATGATTGCTGAAAAACGCTAGGTGTATGATTGCTGAAAAACGCCGAGTGTATGATAGAATATATTGTTTGCTAGGAAGAACGATGGCAAGGAAAACCTAGCCAGCCTCCCACAAGTAGAAAACTACCTGGGGCATTCTAAAGTGGCAGGACGATATATAAATATCATACACCGGTTAAAACAATTCTTTAAGCACGGGACATCTGACCCTGCCCCCGTGGCTCCCTTGTGGAAAATACATTTTAGTTTGTCTGTGATCAGTGGTAAGCAGGCACCAGCTGCCTACTTGCTATATTTTTGTGTTATGAGAAAATACAGAATATCTGTTTGTTAATGATCATCACCTGTTCACAGAGAATAACTAGGTGGGTCAGAGTCTGCTCAAGGCCCTCAGCCTGGAATGCGGTCAGCCCATGAGGCTCTCAGCTTGGAAGGCTGTTGGTGCGCCCAGATAGTCCCACTTTGCTGTTCTATCTGGGTGTCTGCTTCTCAATTCCTTCAGCGCTGCCTTAATTCCTTCCACGGCTGAGCTGGACTCGGTATGCACCTAACCATCTAAATGGAATTCAAATACAAAATGGGATCTGGTCAGTAAACACGTGGGACTGAGAGGGGTCAGAGCTCAGCTTTGAGCCTTAAAGCAGTTTATGGTGTCTCTGCTCCAGGCAGGGCCCAATCCCTCCTTCCCTGAGGCAGTTCGCCTCATGGTTCAGCCTTGGAGAGAGTGGCTGCGTGGAACCATGATTTGGGAGGGTGTCAAAACATCCCGGTTAAACACTGGCAAATATGATCACACTTATATTTGCTCATGTGCTTGATTATGAGTTTCTTATACATGATGGGTTAAATAACTATTTGGAGAGTAAATGAATGAATGAATGAATGCATGAATGCAGTATGCAGAACTCTGTGGGCCATGTTTTAATGTAGCTAAACTGAGTTGTCCACTTGGGTATTCCGTTTTCCTGAACTGAAAACTGACTTGCTCATCAATGAATCTAACACTTTTTCTTCCCTGAGGACTCAAATTAAAGCTGCCACTTCTGTCAATGAAACGGCTGTCAGAGAAGCAACTTCCCAACAGCTGCTACTTCCCAGTAAATGCTCTTCAAGGAGTATGCCATTGCAATGCCATCCTATCCAGCTTTAACCTGGTCTCTACAGTTCCGAGGGAGGGAGGCAGTGGGCACCAGCCTAGAGAAGGCCTGGGCTCTCGTTCCAGCTCTGCCCATGGTTAGTTGTCCATCATTTAGTTTCTCTGGACCTTAGTGTCTTTGCCTATAAGCTGAGAGCGGGAGCCAGGAGGGGTCGTTTTTCCCCCCAGCACTAATGTAGAAACCGTAAAGGTCTCTTAATCCTTACTCTAGGTTATTTGGTGCTAATCTGTGTCTAAAACATAATAACTTAGGTGCTGCAAACCAGCTTCTATTATTTCAATGTGGCTTGTTAACCAGCCAGGGGCTGCTCAGAGGCAGATATTCAGATTCCATTTCTCACCATACCGCACACACACACACACACACACACACACACACATGCACACACACACCCCACTTCACTTTCCCCAGTTCCTGCCCCCCCCCCGCTTCTCTGTCTCTCTCTCCATCTCATTTTATCTGTCTTCAGCATAATTCCTCTCCCTCTGTGCAACTCCAAAATTTGAAGAGCAATCTTTGATTGATAAAAGAGTTTGGGGGAAACCCCACCTTCAAGTGGCAAAACCACAAACTGCAGAGAGATTTCACATTTCAGTTCACGTCTTTCTCCAAATTTCTACATAGGGGCTGAGAGGTCACCTTCCATTACCTACTTAGCCCAGTTATCTCTTCTCTTTGCCCCTGACGCTAAGTAGGTAACCCTGGGTGAGTTACCCACCATCTCTGAATCCTGGTTCTGTAACAAGGGGGAGGAAATGCCAACTTCATCAGGTAATGTGCATGTTAAAATTCCAGTGTTTGGCAAAGGGTAAATTCTTGGTAACTATTATATAGAAATATTAGTAATGATATTAATGGCCTCATTTGTGTGCCAAGGCTTATCTGAAAGGCTCTGGAATGCAAGTATATGTGGTTCTGTCAGCTCAGTCCGGCTGGCATAAGTCCAGAGCTGGGTCTTCTCCATTCTGGGGCTATGCCCTCACCTCATTCTCCTGACTCCGTCCCTTGCCAGAGTTCATGAGTTAAAGACACACAAAAGGCTCCTGGGCAGTGAGAAGCAGAAGGAATTTAAAATGAGCCTCTTTTCTTTCTTGGAGAACTTGAGAGAGAAATTATAAAGCTCCAGTAACAGGGAAAAACACAGAACCCCTCAGACCTCAGAGCGGTCATCTCAGGGCCGCAGACCACCATGCTGATTCATAAAGACGTAGGTGCACTCAGCATCAGCACACTTTAAGTCGGTCTTCAAGCACATTTTCTTTTACAAGTAAATCAAACAAGTCAGCATGCGGAATAGTTCTCCTACTCGTTAGGAAATCCAGAGGGCAAGCCATGAAAGAAGCAAACAACAAATGCAGCCCATGCTGTTCTCATTCTGTCAGCACAGGCGAGGGGGGAAATACACCAGCCCAGTGCTGCCCTGGCCGGGATCCTTGCCCATCCTTGCTCAGAAATTTTCTTTCGGGACAAATGGCCTATGAAGGGGACCCACATGCTATTTTCTGATGACAGCTTTAATGTAAATATAGCCATAAGGTTTGGAATAAGCAGGAAATGAATGCCCACTTTTAGGTACTGGCACGACAGCCCGGTGGCCCAGCTTGCTTCCCTCCCTGCCAGCCCTGTCTGGGTGAAGCTCCTGCTTGGTAGAGCTCAGGCCTCTGCACAGAAACAGGGCATATGGCTTTGACTTCAGCCAGCACAGGAGGGGGAAGGGGAAGGGCCCTATAAATCACTTGCGAGGCTGCCAGGCAGACTTGCTGCTAAGAATCACCCCAAATTTCCTTAGTCTTCTTTGGTTTTGTGAACTGTTTTTTAATTTCAAGAAGCGTCTCCATTCCACGTGCTCTGAGACCTCAAAATATCAACATTGCTCATTGTTAATTGCCTTCACCCCTCACCAGAAAGTCACTCTTGCCCACAATCAGCTCTGAGTCCCCTGAATCTCTTCTCTCATCACAAACTGACTGTCCACTGCTCCAGGAAGATGCTTCTGGGACTGTAATAGAGATGAAGTCATCAAGGATGGGACCTTTGGATCCCAGAGGTGGGTTCTCTAAGCTCCTTTGTGTTGCAGGGTTAGGGCACGGGCGGAGCACAGACAATGTTCAGGGAGGTCGCTGGAGTCACCAGAAGATGACTATCAGGTTCTTGGTTTTCACTGTGACTGGTACCCAACCTTGATAAGCTGAAGGCAAATCCAATTAAGACATTCCAGCGGCCAGGTCAGTTGTCAGCAGTCATCATGGAGGAAAGCATTTGGGGTAGATTGGAGTTGGGGAATAAGCAGTCATCAGGAATTGAAAGGAAGTAACCAGCAGAAGCAGCACCAAGCCCTCTCCTGTGAGCAAGCATTGCACCAACCGCAAAGAGCGGCTGCATTAATTACACGTCTCCTTGCTAAGATTTGCTCCCAGAGTGTCTGCGAAAACTAATGACTGCAATCACAGCACCTCTCAAGAACTTTTCACCTGCCAAGCGCTTTACAAGATTAGCTCATTAATCTGCTCTGCCCTCCTGTGAAGCTGGTAATTATCATTGTGCCCAGTTCAGAGATGGGGCAACTGGGCAGCCATGAAGCAGCCGCCTGAAATCCCTGGGCACATCACAGCCCCTCTCGTTCTGCAAAGCAGAGCACAGGTCTTTGAGCTGTGTTATTTCTATTTTACCTTTTATCCCAGCTTCCTCACTGATACAAGCAGCCCAGAAGAGGGTTGAAAGTAGATGAGCTGGATATTCATTCCATGCAACTGCTGATTAATTCCCCTTTAAAGCAATCAGTACTAAAAGCAACAAAAAAAGTGACTGTTTTATAAACGAGGTATTGCTGGACTCTAGCCAAGGACCTACTTATTGCCAAAATGATGAATTAATTCAATCAACAGGTACTTATCAAAATACCTTCCATATTTCAAACACTATACCATGTACTGTGTACAGTGCTTAGTGTAAAAAATAATACGGATGCACCTTCAATTTTGTTGTAATGTTTACTTAGTCCAAATATAGGAAATTCCTACGGACTATTTAATTAAAATACCTATTGTTTTTTAATTCCCTTTGACCCTAACTTTTGCTTCCTCTAGATTGCATTGATACAAGAACTAATTGTTTAACACTGTAATCCATCAACATTGTCCCAAGTCTCGGAAAGGAAACACAACTTTTGCTCATTAATGGCTCTGAACTTTTTCTACAGTGACTTCTGTTAACTGAACAAGTCGGTGTTTCTCCTCTCAGTACCCAAATAGAGCAGGCAGTCCTCCTCATGCCAAGGTGATAGAAAAACCTAGCGTGTCAAAGATTTAGGATGTTAATTTTCATTATGATCATGGTCCTTTTTTTTAAATCTCTCATTCAATGCCCTGAGTTTAAGGTTCTGGGAGATGAAAATGAGGTGATGTTTTATCCTTGGCTACGTCTCTAGGATCATAGTAACGAGACAAGATTTTTGTTTTGGTTTGTTTTGTAACCTAAAGGTTTCCATAAGGATCCAAGGCTGACACGTTTGTATTCATGCAATATTTAATACATGCGATTGCTTCTTGGATTAAAATTTTAAAAAGGAAATCATATGAATTTTGAAATAAGGACCCACGTACACAAGTTTGTAGAGGCTAGAAACTATAAGAATAAAGCTTTTAAAACCTCAGTGCATTCTGAGGGTAGAAAAGCAAAACTGATGATTTCTCCAGTGATTTCTGATTATCCCAACTGGGGCTGAAACCAAGTGGCCCATGTATCAACATGGGAAGGATGGAGGAATGATGCTAGCTCAAAGGATACAGCTATGGAAGTCTAGGAAATAGAGATAGTTCAGATCTGCATATTAATATCTCAAATCAGTTCCTTCCAGAAAGGTCTGGAATGTGACTGCCCCTGTATGTACTGTTGGTTGCCAGAGCAGCTGGGAAGGGAGAGGGAACCATTTATCCCAAATCCCTCCTGGGGTGCCTCATCACATCCTGCTTGTGTTGGGCAAACCACCTCTACCAGCCCCAAAGGCACCGTAAAGACCTTATCACATAGAGTCATTGAGAATGTATGATCAAGGTGTCAACTGGGCCAACATCTACAGTTTAAAGGAGGAAGACTCAAGACTTGGAAGCCACAAATGCAAATGCTGTGGGGCCACTGGAACCAGTGAGCCAAATAGGTGTGGGTTTTGAGCAGCTTTCCCAATCTTGGTAGCAGTGACTTTCTGGGCTGGTTAATTCATTGTCCTGAGGGGGGCGGAGGGGGTGGTCTGTCCCTTACATTGTAGGATGTTAAGCATCATCCCCCATCTCTACCTACTAAAAGCCAATATCTTCCCCGAACTGTGACAACCAAAAATCTCTCCAGACAATGACGAATGTCCTGGGGGTGGGAGGAGTGAACAAAATACCCCAATTAAGAACCACTGTTTATCTCAAGTACTTTTTCCCAAAGTTAGATAAAGTTTGGGGAGATGCTTTAAGATTCTATATAATATTTTCTGTTAAATGCCACTGAACTACTGTATAAGGTTAATCTCATTTCTAGTAGATGTTGTGCTGTGTGTGTGCTCTGTGTGTGTGTGTGTGTGTGTGTGAGGCTATGTAGGGTTGTTTCACACAAACACTCAGAAAAGCATAAAGCAGACTAATCTGTTTGAATATGTTCCCCAAAAGAGTCATGATATAAAGAGAAAAAGTACGTTCATAAAAGAAAAAAATGGGAGGAGAAAAAAATCATGTTTTTATACTTCAGATATGCATTAATTGAACTGCCTTTATTTGCTTTTTTATCATGAAGAGACTCCAAGAAAGGTACCTGCAAATGTAGTCTAAAGTTAATTATACTATTATAAATTATGTCCTTTTACTAATTCCTGGGGAACACTAGGAATTTTAGGGTGAATAGATGTGTATAAAAATACCTGGAGTAGTCAATATATGACTTACAGCATTGAGCTAGCATAAATATAATGAATCCCACGATGTACCATGGAAATAAACAAGACAAGACTTTTTCTTCTTTGGAATTTCTAAGAAGCATTTAAGGTTTAGTGTCGCTAGTGCTGTGTATTGACAAAACACATTTTATTCGAGAGACTCCGCCTAGGGCAGGCAGATAGGTACAGTTAACAGAGTTTGAACAAATGTACACAAGGAAGATATAATGGGCTTGAATTCTACAAATAGTCTATAGCTTAAGAGAAAATGTGAGATTAAGAACGGTATGAGGTCAAGACCTTGGGATTTTTAAAGTAATTTTATAAACCACATATCTCTTTCAGACACATGAGGCTCTGTTGGAGTTCTTGGGAACACACATCTGTCTGGAGGTTTACAATAAGGAAGAGAAGAAATAAGGAAAAAACAGAAGCAGCTCAAAGGGACATCTTCACATATTATCTCATTTTATTCCTATAATATCCCTGGTCCGTAGGTATTATTGCTCCATTTTAAAGTTCAAGAAACTAGAGGCCTACAAGTAACCTGTCCAATGTCAAGGAGAAAGCAGAGATGCCAGATACCACAGCCTAAGCTCAGGTGTGTCCAATTTCAAGGCCCTTCTTTTACTCATACACTATTTGGCTGGAGTATCTATTTTTATATCTAGAATAGACTACACCCTTCATTTTCTTTCAACGTCTACAATTCAAGCAATAGGAATTCATTTAGAATAAAAGAATCTAAAACTACAAATAAGTCTTGGTTGAAAACATACAAATCAAGTAGGCATTAGGATAAATAAATACAAAGAGATGCGCACATTTTTCTGAATTTTAAATTTGAGAACCAGCTTCTTTGTTTACCAGCTAGCTGTCGTGGAGAGTATCACTTAGATATGGGAAAACTCAAATGCCATATGATGACACAGGACCTAATCTAGATACCTAACCACTCTGTAGGATTATTTTATAGGAAATGATGCATTCGGGAATCTAAATCACTGAATTACAAATGTTAGACTACAGTCCCTCACGTTAAACAGAGGACATTTGTATCTTAAATCTAGCTTTGGTCTAGTCATTTGTTAGTGGGTAACTAATCTTGGTTTTATAATTTGTCAAATAATACTTACGCCACCTCTGTCATGATTGTGTTGTAGGCATCACATGGGATAATATATGGCAGTCTGCTCTGGAACATGATGAAAAGGGTGTCATTACTGCCATTATTCTTACTTGAATGTGTGTGTATGTATGTCTACTTTTCAACTAAAAAAAGAAAATAATTACTGTGTTCTCTATCATCTATACATTTGTGTTGTTTTTTTGTTTTTGTTTTTGTTTTGCTTCAAATCTAAAATACAATGGTCAATTCATGGCATAGCTATAAACTACAAAAATAAATAAATAAATAACTTTCAATATAAATGTCACGAAGCAAAAGGCAGTTTCTCCCAACATGACAGGTCACCTGTGCCATCCACAACAATGCCCACGACAGATCGCTGAACATGATTTCCTTTTATAAATGTTGTCAGTCTGATCAATGCACACCTTAGACGCTCTTCATCCATACTGCTTCAGCCTGAGATCTATTTATTCCTGCAAATAGCCCTAAACAGTGCAAATGTAATATATTGTAAGACTCTCTCAATTTATTTATTTTTTCATTCATCTTCATGAGAAAAATACAGCAGCAAAATAGCTGCAGTTCTTTATGTGCTACCTACCTGCCACGGACCCCAACAGGCTAGTCAAGATTAACTCATATTTTGAGAAAAATATTTTAAGCCTGAAATATTTGATGCGTCATGAAATCCGTAACACATCCCTATGGAAATACAACGCTTGGGGACTCTTTATTTGCAATTCATGTGTATGCATGAGACAGTCAGAGGCAATATTCTACCCAGGCTAAGCCAATAGCCAATAGAGGTATGTCAGCATTTCCTGCTATGTGAAAGCTCCCAGGGAGCTAGGCTAATTTTTCAGTTTCCACATATCTTGTGCTTCTAAACACTTCAAATCAAATGGAAGTTGGGCTTAAAAGTCTCCCCATATTTGAAGCAACAACTGGATAATAATTGCCCAGCAAGCGTATCCCATTAGGATGAAAGCCAATGACAGGTAGCAAGTGACGAGACTTCTGAGGTTTGGGTAAAGTAATTAAGGGCAGAAATGGGGAATCTCAGATATATTTCTATTTCTAGTTGATTGCATGCAGAGCTGTGAAGTCCCATGACAATAGCTCTGGGATGCCATAAGATTGGCAAGGCTGTGGGATGGGCTGGTGGCTATTACTGAAGTAGTAAAAAGCAATTATATAGGCAGCATCACTAATGCATCTATTCACAGGCTCAGCATGCAACATGCTCAAAACAGCAACTGTAGCATAGGTTAGCTGTATCTGAAACTGGTTGCTTTATGGGTAGCCTGAAAATCATCCGTGCTTGTATTCATTGTCTATTGCTGCTGTAAAAAAAAAAAAAAAAAAAAAAAAATAGCACGAGTTTAGCAGCTTAAACAACCCAACACTTATGTTACGGTTCTGCAGGTCAGAGTCTCATGGAGCTGAAATCAGGGTGTCCACAGGGCTGTGTTCCTTCTGGAGGCCCTAGAAGAGAATCCATTTCCTTGCCTTTCCCAGCGTCTAGAGGCCGTCTGCATTCCCTGGCTTGTGGCCCCTTCCTCTGCCTTCAGAGCCAGTGGCGTAGCATCTCTCTGACCCTACTTGATCATTGCATCTCTTTCTCTGACTCCAACAGGGAAAAGTTCTCTGCACCTAAGGAACACAGTGGGATTAAGGTCTGCATTGCCATGATCGGACCAGGACCATCTGCATAATTAGGATAATCTCCCTATCTCAAAGTCCTTAACCTTAATCCCTATTGCAAGGTCCCTGTGATGGATGATTTTGGGTGTCAATGTGACTGAATTAAGTGATAATAATTAATGGATGGTAATTAAGGGAATGAATTTTTTATTTTGAATCATTGCATTAATTATTCTCAGTGCTTCATCAGGATGGAACCAGCCCTTCTCCTGCAGAAAGGGAAACCCAGGTAATTTGGCATTAGAATGCTTGGATTAGAATGCTTGGGCTGCCCCAGGGGTGAGGAAGATCTGCCCTCAGTGTGGGTGGGCACCATCCCATTGTCTGGGGGCCCAGATGGAACAAAAAGGCTTAAGAAGGATGGATTTTTGCTCTCTCTCCTGAATCTGGGGCACCTGTCTTCTGTCCTTGGATGTCAGGACTCCAGGTTCTCTGGCTTTGGGACTTCACGAGGAGAACCAGTGGCCTCCCAAGCTCCTGGGCCTTTGGCCTCAGACTGACTAAGAGTGACACCATCCTCATCTCTGGTTCTGAAGCCTTGGGACTCCGACTGAACCATGTTATGGTTTTGCTGATTCTCCAGCTTGCAGATGGCCTATCATGGGACTTCTCACTGCACACTCGAATGAGCCAATTCCCCTGATAAATTCCTTCTCATCTCACTCCCTAAACATTTATGATGTCAGTTCTGTCTCTGGAAAACCCTGACTCAACAGTCTCTTTTGCAATATAAGGTAACATTGTCACAGGTTCTAGGGATTAGGACAAGGGCATCTTTGGGAGGCTGTTATCCTGTCTACCACCATGGTCTACGATCTAGAGAGTACCAAATCCTTCACCTATCCATCCACTTAGTGGGAAATTCCTCCATCCTCCGCAGAGAGCCATGTGGAGTTAGGCAGAGCATAGCTGCAGAAGTCATTCTCCCTGCGGCATATTAACCCTGAGAACCCATTATTGCTGTTAATCATTTATACAACAAACTCTCAAAGCTTCTCGTGACAGGTGTCTTTATGACAACTGTTAGAGCACAGGAAATTCTCACTTAACGTTGTCAATAGACTCTTGGAAAATGCAACTTTAAGTAAAAAGACATAAAACAGAATGGCTCTCCCATGGGCTAAGTGATATACATAAAAGAGTGACATTCCCAGGGCACGTTTCGGGTCACAGAAACATCACCAAACTTCTAAGTAAAGACAAAATGACTCCTAATACTAAACATTGAGATAGATGTGAACTAAACGTATTACACTATTCTTAAATTGCTGTAAAGATACACCTGAGACTGTGTAATTTATAAGAAAAGAGACTTCATTGGCTCATGGTTTTGCAGGCGGCTGGACAGGAAGTGTAACACGAGTATCTGCTGCTGGGGAGGCCTCAGGAAGCTCCCAGCTATGGCAGAAGGCAAGGGAGGGCAAGTGTAACACGACAGGTGCCGGGACAAGGCTGGAGGTGCCACATACTTTTAGATGACCAGATCTTGGGTGAACTCAGAGCGATGGCTCACTTGTCACCAAGGGGATGGCCCCCATGATCCAAAAGCCTCCTACCAGTCTCCATCTCCAATACTGGTGATCACATTTCAACAGGAGATTCAGGCAGGGACAAATATCCAAAGTACATCACAATACATACATTTTTGTTTAAAGATTAGTAAAAATAAAATTATTTACCCCATAATTCCCGTTCAGGGTCGTAGGTGGCTGGAGCCCATCCCGGCAGCTCAGGGTGCAAGGCAGGGCCTGGGCCCTAGATAGGACACTACCCCTTCGCAGGGCACTCACACACACCCCTGCACTCACACTGGGACATGAACCTCACATGCACATCTTTAGGATGTGTGAGAAAACAGGAGTACCTGAAGAAACCCCTTGCAGATGGGTGGTACAGCAGGCCAGCTCCACACAGAGAGTGGCCTCCACCAGGAAGCAATTTTTTTTTTCTCATCAATGTTACAAAGAAATGTTGTTGAGTGAAAAGTCATTATTCAAGAACCCAATGTATAGCTGTGTTCTATTATTGCCTCCTTTGTTCATCTTCTTACAATACTAGATCTGGGATAACTTGGCATTAAATATCTTTCTTATTTAATGACTGGCATCTATAAAAATGTCAAGCTCACTGGGAAGGCAGGGAAGCATTTTCTGCTGACCTGAGGCATGATTTGCATTTTTAAAAATCAAACACCGCATATTCTCACTCATAGGCGGGTGTTGAACAATGAGAACACATGGACACAGGGAGGGGAGCATGTCACACCGGGGTCTGTCGGGGGGAAAAAGGGGAGGGACAGCAGGGGGTGGGGAGTTGGGGAGGGATAGCATGGGGAGAAATACCAGATATAGGTGATGGAGAGGAAGGCAGCAAATCACACTGCCATGTGTGTACCTATGTAACAATCTTGCAAGTTCTTCACATGTACCCCCAAACCTAAAATGCAATAAAAAGTATATATATTTAAAAAAATGCACTTCATAAGCACTTAGCTGGAGTGAAATAAACTTGCAGTGCTCTGAGAAACTGCAGAGTGACTGAGGTCACGGCATTTATGAAGGCTTATCAGTGGAACTCTTATGGCTACTACCTGGTAATTAGCTTACTTGGTACATTATAATTAATTTTTATAATAATTTAATTTAATAATTAATATTTTGGTTCTTTCACCCAACCACACTGGCAAAGAAAAATCAGGAAAAAAACCCCACACTGATGAGGTTAGGATAGGCCATGCAGCAGCATGAACAAATCCTGATATCTCAAAACAATCTAATAAAATAAAGGTTTAGATTTTTCTTATGTAAAGTTGGCTGCAGCTCAGGTAACCTCACCCCAGCTTGCAGTTACACCATCAGGAAAGCATAGTTGCCCAGCTGGGAGGAAAGAGATGGAATGGCCGTGCTGGCTCTGAACCCCTCAGCTAGAAAGAGACACATGTCACTTCCCCTCACATGACCCTAACCTGCCTCCAGAGGAAACCAGGTAATCCAGGGGTGCACATGGTCATAGGGCGAGGGCTGTTTGTCACTGCCAGTTTATGACTGTCAACCCTTTCACTGACTCCATTGACCTTCTTGTGAAAGATGACGAAATGGAGGTCAATGTGATATACAGGCAAACTGACCAAGACACACTCCATCCTAACACCTCTATTAGCATCCTGACATTTTGATTCGCTAGAATTTTCTGAAGGTAGGATCACTTTCTCTCTCTATTTATAAGAAAAGAGGTTTAATTGGCTCATGGTTCTGCAGGCTGTACAGGAAGCATAACCCAGTGCAACTAAATTCCATTAAAGTCGTGGCAATTTCAGTGACTGACAGTTTCAAGCCACATCATTTGTCTTTCTCTGGCTGACTTTCCTTGAAGGTGGTCAGGAATATTGACTTGCTTTAATCTCTTTCTTCACCATGGGTCTTGAATTCCACTTTCTCAGATATGTTTGAGGTTAGTATTGAATAAATTTGATTTATGATTATTTTACTCAAATAGACATCTTGGTCTTTGGAATACCTTCCTGTTGCCTTTTAAAAACATACCTTGGCTGGACACAGTGGCTCGCACCTGTAAACCCAGCACTTTGGGAACCTGAGCCAGATGGATTGCCTGACCTCAGGAGTTCAAGATCAGCCTGGGAAACATATCCAAATCCTGTCTTTACCAAAAATACACACACACACACACACACACACACACACACACACACACACACAAATAGCCAGGCATGGTGGTGCATATCTATGGTCCTAGCTATTCAGGAGGCTGAGGTGGGAGGATTGCTTGAGCCTGGGAGGTGGAGGTTGCAGTGAACCAAGATCGTGCCACTGTACTCTAGCCTGGGTGACAAAGTGAGAATCCGCCTCAGAAAAAAAAAAAAAAAAAAATATATATATATATATTTTTTTAGGAGGCAACAAAATAACCAATTCTGCCACCTTAGAGAGCTTGGGTAATCTGAAATTACATGGCCAGATTAAGAAATGTAAGGACACCCCTTTATTCTGTTGATCTGTGTTCAAACATTCAACTTTCATCTCTCGGTCATAACACTTGCTTCTTAGGACATTGCAAAAAATGATATCTCCAAATGAAATATTAAAATTAGTAATATAAATGTATCAGCTCATATAAGCTGAAGATTTTTTTTAAGTGAATGAAAATTAGCAGTCTTCCCTGCTCATCTTTTCAAATTGGAATAGAGCCTGGCTCAAGATAGAAATGAATTCTAACCTCTTCATAGACTCTCCTAGATTCAATCACTAGGCACAGTGGTGGCCAGAGATGTGATGAGATCTAATCGCCACACACCTATGGCTTGAGGTTCTAGGTGGTCAATATAGGCTCCAGGGTTCTTGTTTGCAACAGGGCTCCGTATCTTCCAGGAAGAGTAGAGAGGAGGACTCTGGGTCCTTTGATTAAAATTGATGGATATTGATAGGCTGTCTCACAGAGAAGTTGAGACTTATTAAGTCATTCAACAAACACTTTTGAGCTCTTACTAGTGCCAGGGACTGTGCTGGAATCTCTTCCAGAACAATCGGTTATATGAAGAAGAAAACATCAACCCTGACCTTTGAAGGTCGGAAGTTAGTGAGAAAGAGGATGCTGAGGGATATGGTGTGGGAAGAAATAAACTCCAAAAAAATAATTACGAATAATGCTCAGTGCCATGGGGGAAAATAAAAAGGGTGTTCGTGCCCATAATCCCAAAGGGAGGTTCTGTGTACAGACAGGGAACGTGCCCTGAAGCAAGGCCTGGAGGAAGAGCTGGGTCTTGCCCTTAACACAGAGAGGTGCCAGGCGGGCCCCTGGTGGCCATCAGCTTAGGCCTGGGGCAGCCACCCATGAAAGCTGACCCCTGGAGGGATGGTTGAACTTGATGACCACCCTCTGCCCTATCTCTGCAGATTACGAACACCAGGAAGCTTCTTCACGATGACCCCAGTTCTAAGCTCTTCATCCAGTTAAGGATATGGAAGCACAGAGAGGTGAGGTAACTCACCTCAGGTCACACAGTGGTGGATCCAGGGCCCACCTCTTTTTTTTTTTTTTTTTTTTTTTTTTTTTGCTCTGTCACCTGGTGGAGTGCAAAGGCATGAACTGAGCTCACTGCAACCTCCACCTCCCGGGTTTAAGCAATTCTCCTGCCTTAGCCTCCCGAGTAGCTGGGACTACAGGCGCCCACCACCATGCCCAGCTAATTTTGTATTTTTAGTAGGGACGGGGTTTCTCCATGTTGGTCAGGCTGGTCTCAAACTCCCGACCTCAGGTGATCCACCCACCTTGGCCTCCCAAAGTGCTGGGATTACAGCCATGAACCACTGCACCCAGCGGGGCCCACACTCATATCTACTCTGCTATTTCACCATAGACAGGTTTGCTCTGAGGAAAGGAAAAGCTCGTAGGAGATCTCCAAGCTTGGCGACAGGAGGAAGGAGAACCCGGCCAGTTCCTGGAAGGCTGCTAGAGGTGCCGCCCCAGTGTGGCTGCAGCCAGAGAGTCTCACTGAACCAGGGCTCTTGATATTTCTACAAGGCTGGAAACACAAAGGCTGAACCTCAACCAAGGATGCTGAAGGGAGAATTTGGAGAAAGGAAGGGACAAAAGAGGAGGATCCTCTCCCGAGTCTTACAGACATAATAATTAATGTATTGCTTAGCCAGGTTGTATTTTTCAAGTGCCTCCTGTCCAGCCCGTCTTCACCTCATGGTGGCACCTGGAAAGTCCCTGGCCTAGCCAGCCAGCCAGGGCTGCACCAGGGCTACTACCAGGAGTACCTGACCCTTCCTTTTCTAGGCCCCACCCTTCTCCTATTTTGGTTTGGGACCTGAATTCTGAATCACTTCTCACTCCTGTCCTTCGGTCGTCACATTGAAATTTCAGTTTTTGGACGGGCGCCCTGGCTCATGCCTATAATCCCAGCACTTTGGGAAGCCGAGGCGGGCGGATCACGTCAAGAGATCGAGACCATCCTGTCCAACATGGTGAAACCCCCTCTCTACTAAAAATACAAAAAATAGCAGGGCACGGTGGCACGTGCCTGTGGTCTCAGCTACTCGGGAGGCTGACGCGGAAGAATCGCTTGAACCCAGGAGGCGGAGGTTGCAGTGAGCCAAGATTGCGTCACTGCACTCCAGCCTGGCGACAGAGCAAGACTCCATCTCAAAAAAAAAAAAAAAAAAAAAAAAGAAATTTCAGTTTTCAGGTTGACTTCTGTCTCTCCCTCAAGGTGTGATCTTAGACGGTTCTAGCACGTCTGCCCTGTTTGCAATTGTCTCTGGTGCACACTTCCTGCCCCAGTCAGTCCTTCAAAACCCAAACTGTGATTCCAGGTGCTGGTCAGCACCAGTCTATTCCCCGTGAATCCTCCTGGGGGTCAGGCTCTCGGCTCCATCCCAGATGCATGGAGAGCATACAGGAAGCCTCTCCTTGACTCTGACCTCCCAGGACTTACAGTCAAGTCATAGCAACTATACCGACTGAAGGAGAGTTAACAGCGATTGCTGGAATCCCAGCGGCTCCCAAACACACTTAGACATTTAAAAATCCACTTAAAGTTTATAAGAAGAGTCTAAACATCGGACATGATTACATGGTGGAGATGGGCAAAGCAAATCGGGGGGAGTACGTCACAACCTTATTTTTCTTTTTAACCAAAATGTCCAGACACAACTTGCATTTTCACAAGAACCCACGTGGTTGGCGGCCATTTGAATATTTTAAGGCTAGGCACAGATGTGAGGCAGTGCAAAGAAAGGGAGAAAGGATGAGGAAAAAATCGAAGAGCAGAGAATAAAGCCAGTTTACACTTTCAGATGGCATTTCTTAAGTTCAATTTGTTTTAAAATTTTTTCCTTTTCTTATGTATAACCAGACTTCCACGAGATGATCAAGGTGGCTAACTGCAAGCATCTCCAAATTTAAGTAAAGTGTTAAGCCTTTTTTCTCAAGCGTCCGCCCCTGTCTTCAAAAGTACAAAATGGAGAGTGGTCCGAAGTGGTGACTCACACCTGTAACCCCAGCACTTTGGGAGGCTGAGGCAGTAGGATCACTCAAGACCAGCCTGAGCAATATAGCAAGACCCCATCCCTACAAAAAACACAAAACTTAGCCAGGAGTAGTGATGCATGCCTGCCGTCTCAGCTACTCAGGAGGCTGAGGTGGGAGGATCACTTGAGCCTGGGAGGAGGAGATTTCAGTGAGCTATGATCGCACCACTGCTCTCCAGCTTGGGTGACAGGGCAAGACCTTGTCTCAGAAAAAAAAAGCAAACAAACAAAATGGCAGAGTGAGTCAGGAGACCTGGCTCTGGTCTTGGCCCTGCTGATGCTTGACATTGGTCAAATCACATGACCTCTGGGGGACAGTTTTCCCACTGGAAGGCAGTATTTTATATTAGTCAACCTGCAAGGACCCTTTTTGCTCTAAAATTCCTGCCTCAGTCATACCTGCCGGACTCTGCCTGTGGCACTGGCCAGGCAAGGGTACGGGGCGCTCAAGGGGGCTGGAGAGGAAGAGATGAGAAGAAGCTACATGTGAACAGCTTCACGAGCTGGTACAGTTTTGACTCAACTTGACGATTTCCTCTGTGTGGCCTCCCAAGACGGCCAGGAGAGCCACTTGGTGCAAACCTCACCACACGTCTTTTGCTTTACTCCAGCCTCTTGGGAAACCTATTCAGGAGGAAAGCTCCCTTGAGAATCTCTTAATGAAAAGGCCCCAGTCATGTGGCCTTTTGGCTCAGAAACTTCATGTCCTCACTTTAAGGTACAATTTGCCACTTTGGCCCTCTGCCTCTGGCTTCTGTTCCTGCCCAGGGAAGCCCAAAGTTGGGTAAAATCGTGTGAGAAGAGACAGCTGTGGTGCCAGGCCCCACGGGCAGAAGGAAACAGGCGAGAGGATCCTTGCATCTCCAGAGCCAGCCAGGGCCTCCCTGTCTTTCTGTTGGTTCGTTTGCTTCTCTATGGTGTGAAGCCCGACTTTCCCATCTAACCCCTCCGTTCCTCATGCCCCACACTACTCACATTTGTGAGGATGTTGCAGGCACAATCTCAACCCTGGGCTGGGATTTTATTATTATTATTTAAATGTTTACTTATTTGAGACAGGGTCTCACTCTGTCTTCCAGGCTGGAGTCCAGTGGCACAATCTTGGCTAACTGCAACCTCTGCCTCCCAGGTTCAAGTGATCCTCCCACCTCAGCCTCCCAAGTAGCGAGTATTACAGGTGCCCGTCACCACATCTGGCTAATTTTTGTATATTTTGTAGAGATGGGGTTTTGCTATCTTGCCCAGGTTGGTCTCAAACTCCTGGATTTGAGCGATCCTCCTGCCTCAGCCTCCCGAAGTTCTGGGATTATAGGCGTGAGCCACCACACCTGGCCCCAGGCTGGGATCTGAATGTTGACCACGTGAGAGTCTCAGAAGAAGCCCTCACAGTAACAGGAAAAAAGGTTCACATCTGAATCTGAGCCCCAGGATGGATGAAAGAGGCTCTGGTCTGAATAATTGTGTCCCCCCAAATTTACATATTGAAATCCTCACCTGCAAGGTGATGGTATTAGGAGGGCGGTCGTTGGGAGGTGAACAGGTTATGAGGATGGAACTATTATGAATGGGATTAGCATGCTTATAAAAGGAACCCCAGGCCAGGTGCAGTGGCTCATGCCTGTAATCCCAGCACTTTGGGAGGCTAAGGCGGGCAGATCACAAGGTCAGGAGTTCAAGACCAGCCTGGCCAATATGGTGAAACTCCATCTCTACTAAAAACACAAAAGTTAGCCAGGAGTAGTGGCAGGTGTCTGTAATCCCAGCTACTTGGAAGGCTGAGGCAGGAGAATCACTTAAACCCGGGAGGCAGAGTTTGCAGTGAGCTGAGATTGTGCCACTGCTCTGTTTCAAAAAAAAAAAAAAAAAAGGTGGGGGGGACCCCAGTGAGCTGCCTCACCCCTTCCATCCTGTGAGAATGTGGACAGAAGGCACCACCTATGAGCCAAAAAGCAGATTCCAAATTCCCAGATTCCAAATCTTCCAGTGCCTTGATCTTAGACTTCCCAGCCTCCAGAACTCTGAGAAATAAATACTTATTGTTAAGTTACCCAGTTCATGGTATTAGCACTTATTTTGTTAGAGCAGCCTGAACAAACCAAGACGGGGAAGTCAGAGTTCAAGCATGAACATAAGCATCTCAGTGAACCAGGAGGCAGTGCCTCCTCACAGTTTCAGTCTTCCTTCCAGCCTTTCCACTCCTCACGCTGAGTTGCCTGCTGAAGACACTGTGTGCTGATTCTTTAAGTTCTTTGCCTGCTGAGGAAGGGGGGCCCAGATCAGCAGGACCCAGGGAGAGGGGAGCTCAGGCATTCTCTGACTTCTCAAGGTCATGTTCTCCCAATGGCCTGAGCTCCCTTTAATGAACACTACAGGCGGTTGTAAATAAACCTGTTGAAATTCAGCACGAGGGAGTAGGCCATGCCTTGCCATGTTTCGAATGGTTGAATGGTGCTCAGTTACCCCAGTACCTCCCTCCCAGCTGACATCTGGCCTGAGCTGCCCACCCAGCCTCCAGCACAATGCCAATCACTTTTCCCGACATTCTGGACCGCTTTGGCAGGTTGGGGTTCTCCATTTCTAATGTGTTGGGAGGCTTTCTGGGTTTGAAACTGGGGGTTTCCCAGACAGAGATCTACCCTGTTGGTTCTCTGATCACTCAGTAATTGAGTCCAAGGAATGGCCTGTCCTTGAAACTGCATTTGCTAAGATTAAACAGCTGAGAGCTAAATAACTTATTTCTAAATTTCCTTTTTCCACACTATCCTGGTTCCCCTAATTTACAAATAGTTTCCAAAATCAAGATTGTACCTCTTCACCACACTGCTGTCTCCAGGTTCCCCACCTGGGCAATTGAGGCTAAGGCTCTGACTGTGGCTTGAAATGCCATCAATGGTTTATTTCTTGTTACTATCTTGAAAATACTTATCAAAGGTCTTCATGATTTAGCATGAAAATGTGACAATTCCCCCACATTCCCAGAAATTTTCCTTTCAGTGACACTTCCAAGGAGCTTTGAAACATTTATTCTTACAACCCTTTCTTGAAATAAATAAATAGGGCCAGGCTGCACTTTCTTAACTGAAACAAAAGCCAAAAGAAGTGGCACGTGTTAAGCGGGTCTGCAGGTAAGAAGGGGAAAAGATGTAATCCCAGCACTTTGGGAGGCCGAGGCGGGTGGATCACGAGGTCAAGAGATCGAGACCATCCTGGTCAACATGGTGAAACCCTGTCTCTACTAAAAATACAAAAAAAATTAGCCGGGCATGGTGGCACGTGCCTGTAGTCCCAGCTACTAGGGAGGCTGAGGCAGGAGAATTGCTTGAACCCAGGAGGCGGAGGTTGCGGTGAGCCGAGATCGCGCCATTGC
>PVKV010029139.1:0-24031 GCA_004027835.1 Alouatta palliata | reverse complement strand
CCATCATTCTCAGCAAACTGACACAAGAACAGAAAACCAAACACCGCATATTCTCACTCATAGACGGGTGTTGAACAATGAGAACACATGGACACAGGGAGGGGAGCATCTCACACTGGGGTCTGTTGGGGGGAAAAAGGGGAGGGACAGCAGGGGGTGGGGAGTTGGGGAGGGATAGCATGGGGAGAAATAACAGATATAGATGATGGGGAGGAAGGCAGCAAATCACACTGCCATGTGTGTACCTATGTAACAATCTTGCATGTTCTTGTACCCCCAAACCTAAAATGCAATAAAAAGTATATATATATAAAAAAAAAAAAAATACAGGACCAGACTCTGCATTTTACCCAAAGACAGTGGAAAACTACTAAGAATCTTTTAAGTAGAAAACTGGCAAAATTTTACTTTCATTTGCAAAATATATAAGTGGCTATTGTGCTAAAAATTATTTAAGCTTTATTGTAGAAGTAGAAAAACCATTTTGACAGATATTTGTATAATTATGATTACTTAAGCCAGTATAGTGAAAATAGTCATAGAAGAGTAAATTAATTTTAGAGGACTATTGAAGAGAGTGTGAGCAGAACACAGTCATGTAATGAAAGTTAGAATAAAGAATTTAAAAGAAATGACACTGGTAGCCAATATACAGGTTTAAGCAACTTAAATATAAGCCTTGGCTGGGCGTGGTGGCTCACGCCTGTAATCCCAGCACTTTGGGAGGCCAAGGCGAGCAGATCACCTGAGGTCAGGAGTTCGAGACCAGCCTAATGAACATGGAGAAACCCCGTCTCTACTAAGAATACAAAACTAGACAGGCATGGTGGCACATGCCTGTGTACTCAGCTACTTGAGAGGCTGAGGAGGGAAATCACTAGAACCTGGGAAGCAAAGGTTGTGGTGAGCCAAGATCACACCATTGCACTCCAGCCTGGGTGATAAGAGTGAAATATATTTAAAAAAAATAGCTGGGACAAAAATATGAAAACTTCAAACTTAGCCATTGAGAATCTGTGCTGCCATAGCCAAATAAATATATTAAAGAGAAGCCAGGTATAAAGTCTAGACCACAGAAGGGAGGTTGAGTTGGGAATATGAGTTTTAGAGTCATTGATATGGAGATAGTGATTGAAGATAAAACACAGATGAGCTCAGTGGCTAACACCTGTAATCCCAGCTACTCAGGAGGCTGAAGTGTGAGTATCGCTTGAACCGGGAGGTGGAGGTTGCAGTGATCGGAGATTATGCCACTACACTCCAGCCTGAGTGACAGAGCGAGACTCTGTCTGAAAAGAAAAAAAATCACCTGAAGGGAAAGAATAGAAAGAATAGACGGCTCAGCATTGACTCTTGAAAACTGTAAAAGTCCAACTAAAGAAGTATTTTTTGTGTTCATAGAATAACTAAAACTATTAGGTTGGTGCACAGGTAATTGTGGTTTTGCCATTACTTGTCTTTTATTTCTCATAGTTCTAGAGGCTGAGAAGTCTACAATCAAGACACTGAAAGGTTCACTGTCTGGTGAAGGCCAGGTCTCTGCTTCCAAGATGCTATTTTGAATGCTGTGATCTTTCTTATTGACAAATAATATAATGTTGTCTATTTTAGAAGCTATTTAAAGGCTGTTTTTGAATAAATTTAGGAAGAAAATAAAAGCTGGATAGAAAGGAACCGGTGACTAGGAGATACAGATATAAAGAAAATTATAGGTGTGAAATTTTTTTTTTAAATAAAGGTTAAAAAGAGAATAATTTACAGGAGAAAGAATCTCATAGTTATTATTTTTCCTAGAGTAAAATTACTGGTTATTTAAGAACAAGAAATTATAGCACAAGGCAGAATGTCTAATCATGTCATCGGATGTTTGCGTAACTCATAAAATTTTTGTGAAGGATAAACTTATAAAGAATTTTGTGTGCTATGAAGTTGGCTACGATTAAAAGAGAATTATTCATGTCTTTCTGAAGATTGAATGTGATAATATACATATGTATGTGTATATTATCACAACTTAGTTTTGTAACTGTGTGTACAAACCCAATTACAGTATATACAGTATATATACACAGTTACAATATATACAGTATATATACACACAGTTATAGTATATGCAGTGTATATACATACACGGTTATAAAACTAAGATTTTGAGTCCTCTATATTAGAAGAAGATTTTTTTAAAATATTGATCTGCTGTTAGTAAAAACTTGCAAAAGGTTTGATTTTTAATACTCTGCAGCTTTTTCTGCTTTAGGGTTTTCATATAATTTCTCTAGTTTCAATTGGAGATGCAGTGTTTTCATTTAGAATGGTAATTTTATTTCTCAATGTAGCATTTCCTTTTGAAGCTTTTCTGATTCATGTCTCAAGTTCAACTGTTGTATATTTCACAGGACATGATTTATAGGACATGCATTATTGCCTTCAGTTTTCCTTCATACTCCCCTTAAAAACGTATAGGTTTTTTTGTTTGGCTGAGGCAATAACTCTTTTTTTAACCTTTTTACCAGCTCCTGTATCATTTGTTTTTTCTCTTGTTCTAACTCTGCTGTTAAAACTGACACTGAAATATTCACTTGAATGCCTAGAGAAGTAACATTTTCTTCCAGTATACTTGATTCTGTACTGCTGGCTTTTCTTGATGTGTTTGAATTGTTCCAAGTGACTAGGAATCTTTTTTGCTGTTACTAAGAGCCATGTAGTCCCCTGCTAAAGGTATGAACATTTTTTTTTTTACTATTCCTCAGTAATATGGTGTACACTCATAACCTTGGATACACATTCTTCCTGTGTCTGGTTAAATTCAAGTACATTTTCATCATGTTCAACTTTCAAGATATCTAAATGTGCTTCCTGTAAAGAGAAGCAATAATACTGCAGAAATTTTGTTTTGTTATTGTTGGGTTCTTTTTTTCCTTTTGTTGTTGTTTTTTCTTTTTACTTTTTGGAAACTGGCCTAAAAAACAAAGATTTTATGTTTTAATGTTTTATCAAGATAATTTCCTGTATTATTTTTAATAGGCTTTTGATTACTTAGGAAAACTAAACTTTGAAAAGGTTAATGTGTTATTTATTTACTTTTAAATTCATGTCATTTTCTGTATTGCTTTTGAAGTATTTGATTATCACTCAAGTTAAATGAATAGCCAGTATTTCACAGTGACCTGTGATGCTGCTATGATCATGTGTTTTGAAACTTTTGACATTGAGAGGCTTTCTCTGAGACAAGTTTTATATTCAGTCATTTTGACATAAAATTAACCAGAGGAGTTTCCAGATAGGCCTCTAGAGAGCTTTAAAGGATGTATTTCTCATTTTGTAGAGATATTAAATAATTAGGCTTATTTTGTAAATTTTGAGGCATTGTTAAATGATAAATTATACCAGATTGTCTTTTGGTTACGTGTATGGATATGTTACTGATATTAATGTTCTAAAATTATGTAAAAATCTTCTAAATCTAATACAACATCAGTCATAATTCTGGTTATTATGCTGAATGCCAAAAAATAACCAAATTTTCTTGTCAATTTCTGTTTATGGTGAATTTTCATCTAATTATAACAATGGTTATTCTAAGTTTTGCTTGTCCACAGTTATTGAATTCTTATCTAAAGCCATCTATAATCAGATTAATGAAAAAGACTTTAACAAGTGCTCTTACATACAGGTCTCTAATAACTTTAAGATCAATGGACTAAATTTTTATTCATATCAACAAAAAATAATTACACAAGATTAAATAATGGATGAAGATAATATTTTCATGGCTCATATTTGAATCATCATTGGCTCTTAAATGTTTTGCTTTTTAAATTTAAGACTTTTTTTCTCTTAAGCTGTATATAATTTATAGCAATTTGTTAAATAATATTTTTGCAAACCAATGTGGAAACATTTTTTTCCTCCCTATTTGATCCCTCAAAATTTTGGAAACATTCATGCATGTTCTTATGGCAATGTTATTTGTGTAAGCTCAATAAGAATTTGCTTTCTTTAACAGAATACAATAGAAAATAGTGGTTATGCTATCAAGGTTTTGACTGGAATGTCCATTTCAGAATGGGTATAAACTGCCTGATGTTAGCATTCCCAGTCTTATAGTGAATGAATAAAAATTGTCTCTTCCTGGCAGGCCCAGCTACCTTAATACTGTGAGTAGTATCTTCAGTCTGCCTTGGTTTGGCTCCTTATCCTCAAGAGGTTTTAAATCTGAGATTATTATGTGGTCAAATCACTATTCTGGTAGGCAATATCTGATAAAACTAAGCCTATTTTACAAGTGAATTAGTCTTACTCTAATTATATTTGGTAAAAATCAGGATTTCTGTAGGTGGAAAAGTGATGATTATAAAGACCAAAAACCATTACACACCTGTTCTTAGGTTGGAGGCCTCTGCATTGTTCTCAAGTTCTTGCTATCTACCTGTAATCTGGACAACAGTATGAATTCCTCCCCATGTCCACCAATATTTGGCTACAACTCCTCAACTAAGAACAAAATGTACTCTGTTTCTAAAGCCCGATATCTTGAAACTAGATGAATTTCAAGGAATGTGTTCCATGCCTGATGGATGGCTCACAGAGAAAGCTCACCAAATTGCCTGATGCCGTAACCAGAGATATTCCAACTGCAAGTCAGGATTTGAAGTCTTAGGTAGCTTTTCTCAAAATAACAAAATAAGACTTCCTATTATAATGAGACTCTCGTCCCTCTTGATTTCTTCTCTCCTTTCCGAACTTTTTCTTTGACAGAACAATGATGTATTTGAAATTTCAGTCAGTAGCTTCTGCTGGTAACTTAATGGAAATTGACCTAAGAGCTCCTTTATTATCTATTGATTAAATAACGGAATGCCTGTGCTACATTCTGTCTAACTGGATGAATTCCTCTAAAGTTGAGGCCCATATATGCAAAACGAGAAAGCAGGCTACATGGTTTTAATGGTTCTTACCTAATTCTCTACAGTCATTTATTTTATTCACTTGGTTGCCTTTAAACTTAAGTTTATGGCTCAAAACTGTTATACAAAGGAAAATTAGCATTTTCCTTTGTATTTTTGCTTTTAAACTTTGTACCTGTTACTCGTTACACTTATGCAGAAGTACAACTTCTAACTGAATGATGCTGGCTCAGAGCTTTGAGATGATAGTCAATGCCTATAGTACATAAAATATTGAATTCACAATGGACTCCAGGTAGACTTAATCTGAGAGCCACTCCCTCCAAGGTGAGATCGCTCCCTTGTTGCTCAAATGTGGCTAAAATAATTTTGACACCGACTCCTAGTCACCAATCACTCTCTCCAAAGTGAACCCAGACTAGCAACCTCGAACAGGTCCATTGCAACACATCAAAACCTAACTACAAGATGCCTGATCAGTGATGAGTTCAGAGAAGGATCTTGATTAAAAAGAGGAAAGGTCATGAAAACCAACACACACACACACACGCACATTTTTATGAAGACATTTTCTCACCAACTGTTTGTGCAGCTTGCACAGATGCCACCCTTATTATGGATCCTTGCAGCCAAGGATAACTGTCTCAAAACTTATGGAACCCTCGTTATTTTTCCTTTAAAAACCTTTGCCTTCCTTTATCTCTCTGAATAGACCCAGAGTTTACTGTGGCACATCTATTCCCATTACAGTGTCCATTCTTAAATAAGTATCATTTTTAATAGAATCTTACTCTCTGTCATTTGGGTTGACATCTACAGATCCATAAGTTCTCATCATCTAAATTTTTAAGAAGGAAAAGTTCTATTTCGTATACTTTCTAAGTGAATAACGTCATATGATGGTTTTTCAAATATGTAGAGAGACATAATTTACTAATTAAAGAAGAAGTTCTTCCCACTGTCTTTAAAATATACTGAATTTAAAATATTTAAAATTTACATTGCCAGTGGCCTCTATACACACACTCTATTATTTTACTCTCTTGGACAAGGCTCTGGCATCTGTAATTCTTAATCCGAAAACCAAGCAATACTTAGTTATCCAGAAACTACTTCTAAAAATTTACATTTATTGATTGTTTTAAAATGTCAAAATCAACCTGGATATTTAAAAGAATAAAAGCTTTTTAAAATTCCATTAATGGCTTCGGGAAGATCATGAAAGAAATGAGTTTTATAGATTTTGGGAAATAAGAAGCTATTCAAAGTATAAGTAGTAGAAATTCTGAGATGGGTAACAAGTACAAAACTTCAAATATTCCAGCATATGAGTTTTCTTTTCTTTTTTTTTTTCCAGCATATGAATTTTCTACCAAACTGTACAATATTGGTTACAATTAGCAAGAATGAAAGATCCCTGACATGTTTCTCAGCAACTCATATGTGACTTGAGATAAAATGGAATTACTTAGCTGTGGGGAATGAAGCCCGAGGGAAAACAGTTTCTGAAAAACAGTAGCAAATGAGATAGTACAGGAAAACATTTAACTTTCATATGTTGGGAAAAGGGGGATTTTTGAACTCAGGAGACTGCCAGGTGAGATAACATCATTCAAAACGGGGTCAATTTTCACCTATTACTTTATTCAGTGGGCATGTAATCCACAGCAAATTTGAGAAAAAATACTTGAACTTGATGCCATGTCACTGTATTTTACTTACAAGTATTACCTATGCCATGAACATCTAATTTTACTGTTTGATTCCATTGTTTAAAAATCACACTTCATATTGTTTCCATCTGAAAATCAACAACTTAAGGTAAACAAGAAATGAAGATGAGAAAACTTGGCTGTATTTCACCTGTTAAGATAGTGTGGGCCCATCTCAAACACTGTGAGTCAGAAGAACTAAACATAAGTTATAGGTGGGAATTCTGATACAGTAGAGTAAATCAGCAAATCCTCTTTCTGAAAACAACTACATCAATGGTCTTAAAATTGACCAAGAGCATACAAAAACTCAAAAGCATTTATTCAGGAAAAACAATTAAATATGAGTAACTGGCTTATTATTGTGTAACGAATTGTTCTGCTTATTGGCTACAGACAGAATGCCCTTATTCTCTTGCCATTTCTGAGGTTCAGCAATCCAGGCCCAGCCTAGCAGACTCCAGTGTTTGATGTTGGACAAGGCTGCAGCAAGGTGTTGGCCAGGCCACATTCTCATATGAAGGCTTATTTGGAGAATAATCCAATTCCAAGTTTATGCAAGTTGTTGGAAAACTATTTTATTTGTAGTTTTTCTGACAGTGGCTTTTTTTCTTTCTTGAACGTAAGCTGGAATCTTCAGTCAGGTCCTAGATAATGTCCTCAATTCCTAAAAGCTACCCATAGTTCTTTGCCATTCAAACTTTTTCAACATGGCTGCTTACTTTGGTTACTCACTATTGAGTAGTAGGTATAATAGTATATATATTAGCTCTTTAATAGGTATTATTGAATTATTTTGGCCAATAGAAATTACAGAATTACATCTACACAATGTCTTCAACTTGGCCATATTCTATTAGCTAGAAGCAAGTAATTTGTTCTGACCACCATCATATGGAGAAATTATATAAGGGATGAACACAAGAAATCATGAACCATGAGCAATTATAGCATTCTGACTACCACACTGGACGAAAAATGAAGAATCTGTGGCGTTTCTGCATAAGACTGCTTTTATATCCCACTTTTCCCACTTAAATCCTGGTCAGCACAAGGTTAGGGCAAGCCACAAAAAAAGAGCAATTTGCCAACAGATGGGTGTTACTTTACTTAGAATATAGCACGGAAACCCTTTGCCTAAACTAGGCATTGACATTAGGAGTAATCAATGGCAAAAATAAATAAATAATAAGAAAGAAGAAAAAAGAAAGAAAGAAAGAAAGAAAGAGAGAGAGAGAGAAAGAAAGAAAGAAAGAAAGGAAGGAAGGAAGAAAGAAAAGAAAGAAAGAAGAAGGAAAGAAAAAGTAAGAGAAAGAAAGAAAGAACCAGAAGAAAGAAAGGAAGAAACAGTCATTCAAAGAATTTGAGTTTGTAGTAGCCTTGCTGACAAACACTTAACAGGAGGTAATGGGGAATGAGTCAGCCCACTTCAGGCTGGGATGAACTCACTGCATACACCTGTCCCACTGAACACTCCACATGCCGGGAGAACACATTGTCTGGGGACACAGCCCAGACTGATTGTGAGACTGCACACATGCAGGGAAAGTGAGAGGAGACAGCAGAAAGCAAAACTAAGGCAACTGAACCCCATTTGGTCTTCGAATAAGCTCCCCGAAACCCAAATGCATCAGCCACAAGGATGGAAGAATTACCAGCTCAGATGTCTGAGCACAGCTTCTGACCACAAAGCTACGCAGACACAGTGGTGGTCTTCAGAAAGTCATGATTTAAATTAATAATAAGAATTTAAAAAAATTAAACTGAGGCACACAAAATCATATACTGAGGTTAGGATACATTTTATAGGTTTTGTCCAGGCATGTTACTAAATAAGCAACCAAACAAACACACAGCAAAATAACAATAACTAAGAACAACAACAAGAAAAAATGAATCCAAATAAGTAATCATATAGTATTTAAAATTTCCCTTTTTCTACCCAAAATTACACTCTAACCAAAAACAGAAAGATGAAAATATTATAATATCAAGAATTGATCCATATAAATAAAAAATTCAGGTACAAAATTTTTATTTTTATAGCTTAAAAGTGAAAACCAGATATGGTTTTATGACAGAAAGAATGCAAATACAAGGTGAGAAATCATAGGTATGTCTCTATGTAACCATCCATACCTATAGCAGGTATTGCTAAAACAGCATGCATAGTATGATTAACATAATAGAAGAGAATTTATGAGTAAAAACATTAAATAAAACACCAATATATGAGATAAAGACATGGCTCTACTGTGGACTGTTGATATCCAAAGGACAACCAAAAATAAAAATAAAAAAAAAAGAAACATGTTAATGAGAAAAGGTAAGTTTGTTAGACTTACCCACTGTGGAAGAAAACTACCTTCATAGAGTGTTTATCTCCAGATGTGGAAATTATGGAAAGGTTATTTCATGGAGCCTATGGTAGGTGATTTTAAGGTAGGTCTTGTAAACCAAGGGATTAACAGGGATTGGACACTGCTTATAACATATTATTTTTAGAGTGAGGCAAGTCTTTGAAGTAAATCTTAATTAGGCAAGGGGTTTAGCTGAATCAGAGTCTTATCTTCTAGGAAAATAATTTGTAGAGTAAGACATGCTTTAATCACTGGATTTCAGCATATGGACATAAAATTATGCCTGATCTCAATGTTGCTTAAGAGATAAATAGAAAATAAACTTTGGTTACTCACTATTGAGCAGTAGGTATAATAGTATACATATTAGCTCTTTGATAGGTATTATTAAATTATTTTGGCCAATAGAAATTTCATATTCCATTGAAAGAATCATCGAACATTCAAAAATATTCATTTTAATATTGTTCAGAATGAAATACTAAAATGTAAAATTGAATAAGAATGTATATATTGATTTATACAACACATTAAAACAAAGAAACCTCTCTCCTGGTGACTATTTTAATAAGAAAGCCCTACTGAATAAATAACTCTTAATCCAATTGACATTAAAATAAAAATATAGAGAGAAGTAGAGAGCAGAACAAGCACTACAAATGAAAACCTGTGAGCTTTGAAAAAAATAGTTGTCCAAGAAACATGTATATCCGTAAATTAATGTGTTGTAAAGCAAATTCTGAACATTTCTTTCTTTTACCTCTGTGTTTCTTGGAAAAAGTAGGCAACAATATATGTGGAAAAATTAATATGAGAATTTTATATTAAATTATTTTAGTAATAGTAAAGATTTTGAAATAACTTAAGAATTATTTTTAAAACATGTATATTTCTGTATCTATTTATCCACGTGTGTGTATTTTCCCCAGTACCAGTGATTTTAGCCTACTTGGTGCTCATATATAATATAAATCAGTTTGAAACAATGCAGTAGAGAGATTCTGTAAAGCACTTAAAAAAGTCTTTTGGCTGAATGAGATTCTTGGAATCCTATTATGCTTATAAAAAATACTAATTGTTTGGTAAACCTTTTAACATAAGGAAGAACATACGGTTACATCACAGGCAATAATATTTGAGCACATCTCCGAAATGTTTTTTATATAAACATTGCATTAAGAATGTTTAATATTATTTTTATAATTCAGTCAATTAAACTAATAACTTTTAATGACATCAGTACATTATATTCAATTTTAACTAAGCAGCAAGTATAATATTGAGTTCTTTCATGAGATTCTAATTCTATCCCCGAAAGTAGGAGGCTGAAGGATAAGTCAACTACCTTGGTAAGAAAACAAAATTCTCATTAAGTTGTACAGAGATATTATTAACATGCTCTTATGGCATGAAATTAGATGATGATGTGGTAAAACTGAGACTATCAACATCTCCTACAAATACAGCGATAGAATATAGAATACAGATAGGTTTATTACATACAAAACCTTTGGACGGATGCATATCTATTACATATCTACTATATGCCCAATATACTCTAGAGTGGCTTTGACCCAAAAGTTCACAATCTAATGGTTATCTCCAGGTTTCTTACCTCCCAAAGATCAAACAGAGTTAAGCACTGGTAAGCAGATAGGTCAGTTGAAAACTACAACAGATCATAAAGTTGCAAGATAGTGCTTAGTCAAATAGATTTAATTCAATTTATTCCTGTTCTTTTTGCGTGAGGAGCTTATGGGAAATGACATATCAGTGTGTGACCCTTGGCAGCTGCCGGACTCCATGTTGCTTAAATGAGAGATATTCATGTTGACTTCACTAGCTCTCAGCTATTTCATGGAACATCTACATTCTTGCTTTGCTGCCATAGTTTGAAAAAACTCATTAATGCTTAGGAAAAATGGTTTCCATTTCACAATTTTTTAGGATTTAGTTTAACAAAGAGCACAGAAAAACACAGAAACAGAAGAAAACATAACGTGTTGAATGTTAAGAAATAATGGAACAATAAAAAATGGTGAAATGGTAGTATATAAAAGTGTGCAAGGTAAAGAGGGATTATAAAAGAAGGAAGAAGAATGCACGTTATTCTTTTGTGTTTTTTATGTGTAATATAATACATTTAATCCAAGCAATTAAAATGAACAGTTCCAAGACTAAACATACTTCCCTAAATGGTCAAAATTCTGAAATCTGTTTCTTCTTCAAAAATTCCTTTCCCCTCATTTCCTTATCATTTTCATAAAGTGACGTTTTCAAAAACAAAATAAATTGTTACATTTTGAGATTTCCTAAGTGTGGTCTGGCCTGAAGGTGGCATGGTTGGAGTACATCAACTCTTTGGATCCTCATAAAATGTTCAGCACACCAGCTGTTCACTGAAGGTGGGAACATCCTGCTCTGGGCCCTTCCAAAATTCAACTGTAGTATCTAACCTCCACGCTTTTCAGGACACACTTTCAGCAGCAGGGGAACATTGTTACTTTTCTTTACCCTGTATTTGAAGTTGAGTGGCATGCCACAAATCAGAGATTCCCTATAATTGGATTTTTATTAACTTTAAGAATCTTGTGGTACATAAGGTTTTCAACATTATTATGATAAAAATATTAGCAATCAATCACCAATTTCATGTTTTAAAGAAAAATTTATTTTTTGTGAATTCAATCATTTAAGTAAACATTATTTTTTAATTTTTATTTTTTGTTTTATTTATTTATTTTTCTTTTTGAGACACACTGTCGTGCCCAAGCTACAGTGTAGTGGTGTGATCTTGGCTCACTGCAACCTCCGCCTCCCAGGTTCAAACAATTCTCCTGTCTCAGCCTCCCGAGTAGCTAGGAATACAGGCGTGCGCCACCACATCTGGCTAATTTTTGCATTTTTAGTAGAGACAGGACTTCGCCATATTGGTCGGGCTATTTTTGAACTACTGACTTTGTGACCCAGCCACCTCAGCCTTATAAAGTGCTGGGATTACAGGTGTGAGCCATTGCACCTGGCCTTTAATTTTTAATTTTAGTTTTTGTAAGTACATAGAACGTATATATATTTATGGAGTACATGAGATGTTTTGACACAGACATGCAGTGTGTAATAAACACATATTGTAAAATGTGGTACCCATTCCCTCAAGCGTTTGTCCTTTGAGTTACAAACAATCCAATTATTCTCTTTTAATTACTTTTAAATGACCAATTAAATTACTAAACTAATTTTTAAATACATACAAACATTAGGACTGATAAACTTATAAATTTAAAATTAAAGACAGTTCCTCAAACTGAGTAACACTTGACATTGTATTGGTGTTAGTCTTGCCAGTTAAAATATGAGACTCTAGTTAAATTTGAATTTGAATTTAATATTTGGGACACACTTTAAAAAAAGAACTGCTGATTATCTGAACCTCAGATTTATCTGAGAATCAACCTTTGTTTTTATTTGCTAAATCTGGCAACTCTAACTGGAGTGTAATTTAATGGTGTAGCTACTAAGCTTTATTTGCAGGTAAGCCTTTTAAAATGATGATCATATAACACAAAGTGGAAATCGACATACTAGCAATGAACACACTGTGACATGACCAACATTTTTCTTAAGATTCCCATGTATGTAACTTTTCTCAAAATTGTGTTTTTATAGGAAATTTAAAGTTGTTTCTGATATCATTATAAAAATAGTACTTTCAAGGACAATAAACTGAAAGGTGACTAAAAATAAGAATTGAGCAATGTGACCAAATACAAAACAATTATATAAATATATATGTATATATATTCAAATTTGTTTGTAAGAATAAATGAAGGTAATTGCGAAATGAATTGTGAAAATGGATGATGAAGGCTGACTTGCCTTGTCAGAATTAATCCAGTACTGATTTACAGAACAGGAATAGAATCCAGAAGCAGATCTATGCAGTATAACTCTATGGTGAAATTTTTTTAATGTGTAGAAATGGCAGAGTTGGGCCAGGCGCAGTGGTTCATACTTGTAATCCCAGGACTTTGGAAGGGCAAAGTGAGAGACTAGCTTATGTCCAGGAGTTTGAGGCCAGCTTGGTCAACATAATGAGACCTCATCTCCACAAAAAAAATTAGCCAGGTGTGCGGTGTGGCATGCACCTATGTTCCCAGAAGTTATTCAGGAGGCTTAAGTGGAAGGATTGCTTGAGCCCCAGAGAGCAAATCTGAAGCGAGCTATGATCATGCTACCGTACTCTAGCCTGGGCAACAAAGCAAGATCTAGTCAGAAAAAGAAAAGAAAAGAAAAGAAAAGTAAAGAAAGAAAGAAAGAAAGAAAGAAAGAAAGAAAGAAAGAAAGAAAGAAAAGAAAAGAAAAAGCCTTATTAATGGCTTATAATGAATATCTATTCTAAAATGACAGTAAGCATACACATAACTTAGAGTTCATTTCTTTACAAAAAATAAGTTGGATGAAACGAATATTACACTTTCAAACAGTAAAATAATGTGTTGAATGTGAAATTTAAATCAGGTGACAAATACAGGATTGATCATTATTTTAATGTCTTGATGTCACTAATTTTATAGCTTTTGTGTGACATAAAAATAATGCACACAGGGTTTTAGAAATTAATAAAACTTTTAGAAGTCAAAGTACATGAAATAAGAGTAAAAAAAGCAATAGTGAAATAGATTTGTAAAATATGCTTTATATCCTTAATGTCATAAACACAAAAACAAAAACAAAACCCAGCTTTGCTTCAGTATAACATTTAGAACATTTAAAAATATTGAAAGAGCCTAAAGGAAAAAAAGAAGTACTCTCATAAGTTGTTAACTGGAAAATTATACAACTTATTTTGAAGAGGAGTCTGACAATAAAAACAAACTATTTAAACATATATGCGAAATAACAATTAGATAATGCACTAACATATATTAATAAAATAAAAAGAAATTTATCACAGGGGTTTCATATGAAAGAACAATTTAGATTTTTCTAAACATGGAGTAGATATTTTATTAACTCCAATAAATAATTTGTAATCTCGCTGCATAATGGCATAGTAAGCAGACTGTATCTAAATGAAAGAGAACTAAATGTATTTAGTTCAAAAACAACTGGTGACATAATGCATTGTGGAAGTAGACAGTATTGTATGTATGGCATGATCCCACATATTGAAAAGATTGCACTATATAATCAGACACTGATATATAGAATCAGAGAAATAAAGTGTCATATATACCAAACTCAGATTGTTCCACTGGGTTTGGTACTGTGCAAACCTACCAGACAACTTAACATGTGAAAGATGCACATAAAATGATGTTACAGGTGAATTTGTGCCATTTCTCATTGCCTTTTAAGCTCCTCTAAACAGTGCCTGATCTTTGGTGATTAATGCCTTTGGAGAGGGAAGAGCAAAAAAGCAAACACTTAACAGTGTCTCAAAATGACAGACTGGTTGTGGGATCAACTCATTTCTTCAAAAATCTTTCTAACGCCCATTAATTTCTTTCTTTTCTGCACCAAAATGATGTATTTTTATTACTTATGATTGCATCATTATTCTTATAGAAACCTTGGTCATGGCCTTTTACTAGACTATATTTTCATTATTTTCTTCAAATGCTAAAAAAAAATAGATTCAACTAGAAGTGTCTTTTGCTTTGGTGTAATATTTCCTGATGTGTGCCCCTCCTCTGTCATTCCTTTTCTATTTGGTCTATGTGGGTGCCTGTTTGTGTCTTGGTCATTCTTCATCCCTTCTTTCTGATAGTTAATGATCAAGGGGACTTCCAGGATCTTGCTCAAGAAAGAAGTCACTGGTTTTGCCCCTACTGGTGAATTCTTTGTGTTCTGTCTCTCACAGAGATCTGACACTGCAGAAGTTTCATCCAAGGGCTTCTTTCCTCACTTCAGCAACTGTTCAGCGCATGAATTAATTTCCAGCATTAAGGGCTTAAACTCTTTCCTTAAAATTGTGATTCCCATCTTTCTTCCCCTCCATTTGATGTTTGCAATTTGAAAAAGGTTTCAGACACATCTCATTGTACCACATTAAAATCCAAACTCTTCATGTGGTGATCTTAAAATATATCTATAAATGCTTACCCTAGGAGTCAGATTTTAAATTCTTCAAATAAATACCAAATGATTGTGCACACCGTCCCAGCATTTCTATTTGATGTAGAAGCTAAAAGACATGCACACCTTTTACATTTCCTTCCATTTACATAAAAGGAATAGTACAGAAAACACATAAATACTTTTGGTTTGTTAGGCATCTGATATAGATGAGAATCTGTCAGTGAAAATTAAGTGATAGTTCTAATAGTTTGTATTTATTCCAAAAATCATCTTTCACACATTACTGATCTATTAATAATTTTTAGCAATAAAAATCCATCATTGTATTCGTCATGAGATCAGCAAAGGAAGATGCCAGAAAGTATTTTCCATTTACTTATTCTCCATATTTCCAACCTTACGAACGGTTGATGTGCCATAGCAAAATTAAAGGAGTTTCTTATGAATGAAACACACTGCTTTGATTGGCATTCTATGTTTCATTCTTTTCCGTTTGCAGCAGTGAAATTCCTGGAATATGCAAAAGGTAGCTCTATATCTTGATAAATCATTTGTTCAGAAATTTATTCATTCAATAAATGTAAATTGGAATTTTTTTCTATGTGCCAATGTTTTAAAGACTGGAGAAGCATTAGGGATCAAAGGAGACAAAACAGGGATCTTAAATTCTAGTGAGATGAAACAAATACACAATTAGTAACATAAAAAGTATATTAGTTATGGATAAACAACAACAACAACAACAAAACAAAAAAGAATATAAACTGCAATTTTGTGTTAAATTATTGTTACTTAGATCAGGAAAAGCTTAATGAAAACATATTTATCTGAAGTATGGAAGAAAGTGAGGCTACATATAATGTTAAATTGTGTTCCAGGAAGTTGAACCCATCTAATTCAAAGACCCTAAGACAGTGATTCTCAGCTAAACTATTTTGATCCCTAGAGGACACTTATCAGTGTCTGGATATATTTTTGGTTGTCATAAATTGGGACAGGCGTTGCTACTGGCATCTAATGCGTAGAGGTGAGGAGTACACAAGACAGTCCCCTACAGCAAAAATTGACCCAGCTCAAAGGATCAACAGTGTCAAACATGGGAAAGCCTGCCCTAAAATGATAATATACCTGTCCTTTTCAAATACAACAAGGAGACGGGTGGTGCTAGATCAGAGTGAGAGAGGAGGAAGGGGCAGAGTCTTAGAGAGCGTCTGACCTCAGAGAGAGAGAGCTAACACTGCAGGGAAAGGGAGCAGGTCATGATGGGACCTGAAGTTTGCCAACACGACTGTCCTTTCCTCTGTGAGACAGGGGGAAACACAAAGGATTTCCAGCAAAGCAGTGAAGTGAGCGCCATATGGTTTAATAAGATCACTGCATGCTGTGGTAAGAATACTGGCTGTGATAAGAACATTGAATGACAAGGAAAGTTCCAGGAGCCTGGTTCAGAGCCTATGACAAAATAAAACTCAGGCAAAATAAGATTTTTCACTTGGACTCATGATATAGCAGCAGGGGAGGTGAGAGGTGGTCAAATTCTAAAAATAAGATTGCCCATGATATTGAATGTGGAGAGAGGAAGAGACAGAGGAGAAAAGAGAAAAGAAAATATCAGCAAAAGTAGAGTTTCCAGTAATTGAGATCGGGACATCCTGACTGTCAGGAGCTTAGTTCCACTGTGCTAGGTTTGATATAAACTCTATTTTGTATGCAACATAAATTTGAATTTCTATGATCACTCCCTGTGTTTCACAAACTTGTAAATCATGTAAGAAAGCAATATGGGATTTGAGGTGAAGTTTAGGTGTCTAATTTGTGTGTTATAAATGTAACAATTGAGAAAATTGGAGATATTTAAATGGTGGAATTAGAAGCCATAGGAACAAGGGGGCAGAGGCTTCTAGATTTTGATGACCTGCTGTTTGGAAATGGTACTACAATTATTCAGAGGTGTCTCATAAGAGAGAGAAAGAACAACGAGAAGAGCTCAGAAGATGGCAGATTTTGCCAAAAAGTAATGAAAGAAAAAAATCAAAGGATGGATTTTCTGCACCACTAGAGAAGTCAGCTAGTGAGCTTTTCATTTGCTACCAGTAGTCCATGCTGAAAGTGAATGATTGTCATTGGGGATTATTTACTAACGTTTCTTGTGTTGGAAGATATATGAGGCTCTCTACCATTCTGTCCACGTTAAGTGAGTATGACGTACAAAATACCTTTGTTGTCATTCACTTTACGTGCGCAAATCATAAATGCACCCACTAGGGTTATTGGCTGTCAGTAAGCCTAAAAAATACACCAAATTAATTTGAACAGTATCTTGCAACAATGGTATCTACTAGACTTTGGTATGAGTTCTAGTATTGTTTAATGATTCAGACTCGTTAAACTCATTAAATTACCTTTTCTTGATTTTGAGGGAGAAGAAAATAGACCACTTTTTAAAAAATCTGCACAATAGTATGATGGTTTTCACTCAAATACAATAACTGCTGCAATTGTTTTCCCAGGTGCCATCATTAAAGAAGGTTATGCCTTCTAGACTCACAACTGTCTGATGAAATCCATTCGGTTATTTTTCTCCAGTCAGCACTATTTAACAATTTTGTTCAAAGATATATATGATCTGGAGGGCACTGTATCCTTTCTTCTCCATTTTAAAGTGTGCAAATGTGAGAAGCTGGTTTCTATTTTTGCAATTATTAACTTTTTCTTGAATGAGAAAGATGATTACAGTCAAATTTTGTAATGCTTGTCAGTTAGGAATTTAAGAATGCCTGAAGCTATCTGAAACTACTTGAGCTGCTTTGGGCTATTTTAGAAAATAATTTGAAACATTTTTGGGCATTCCAGGGGGGATGACCCTTTTCCTTAATGGCTGCATCTTAAGTTCTTAAGTGAATACTTTGGTATGGCGTATGGAAGAATATTTTAAGAAATGGATACTTAATATTATTTTCAGTATTCTGATTTTCCTTCAATTACAAGAGTTTGTTGTAAAATGGATATGGATTCAAAAAGCTGTTACTTCCACTGTTTTCAGGATGATCATCATTACATTATTTCCTGAACATCTTGCCTTGCACCTACTTTTTCCTTCTGTAAAATCAGGACTATTGCTGGCTGGTAAGGAAAGTCTTCAGGCATTTTTATCAGCTTACACTTTGGCAATCCAGACGGCTGTGACAGGTAAAATAGACACCACCCTGCCACCCTAAATGCTGATTCTCTTTGCACAATTGGTTTATCATTTTGACACACAAATCAACCGAAAATACAGGAAAATTATATTTGGATAGTCCCAGCTCTTTTTTTTTTTTTTGACAGCACCTACCATCACTGTTGTCAAAACTGGATGGAAACATAGACACAAACCTATTTTATATTTTTTGTTTGATTTGGCACAGTCAGAGTAATTGTTATTATACAGCAGTACGTACTTCTGTCCTATTCCAATACTGGATTTCTTACAACAGGCAAGAAACACTTAGATGAATGATAATTCTGCAATTATGAGTTAAATCCCTTTTCTTCCAATATGAAATTTCAAAGGAAAAAAAAGGTGCGTTAACATTGAGTTATCTGATGCACTCACTAAGTACAGATACTTTTTAGATATGTTGACTTGGACAAATTACTTTACCATTCTGTACCTCAGTTTTCTTATCTGTAATATTGATAATAACAATACAATCCTATGTCACTCAAAGGGAAGAAGCATCCAAGAACCTTACGTGAAAATGCTTAAAAACCAAAACTATGTGTATGAATGTAAGCTCATTTGACATTGCCATTATATTAATCTACATTGCATTTCTTTCTTATAGATGGTAGGCACAATTTCTGTAAGAATTAAAGTCACACTCAGTTTCCTAGGCCTGGCTTTGTTGTGCATAAATCAGTTAATAAGGGGCTTAGAAAATTAAAGAAACCCAAGAAAACAAGGTATGGTACCTAATGGCTAAGGAAAGAGCAGTTAGATGACTCAGTTTGCTACTTGAACAGAATTGGAGGGAAAAGTTGTGTACGTGTGTGTGTGTGTGTGTGTGTGTGTGTGTGTTTATAAAGGCTGTGCTTGTTCTATTTGTAGCTTAGTGTGCATTAAGAGTAGGAATTTGGAGCTCTTGCTATCAGTATATGTGAAAAAGAATTGGTAGCAACAAACAGGGGCTTGGCTGGGGTGATAGGAGGAAAGTCAGTTGTTCAAATGCAAGTTTGGGTCTTCACATGAAATTTCAATATTTTGTTTATCATGCATTTCATCAAATGAACTTTGCCTTTTCAGTAGTGTATTGAAATTAATATTACGTATCTTTACTATTGGGATTGCCAGTGCCTGCTTAAGATTTGCACCATAGGCTCATGCCTCCCTTACCTCACCTTAGACTCCATGCTGACGTGGCAATGAAGATGGAGAAAGATTTCAAACTTGGTTTGTCATTTTAAATGTGTATAAGGTATTCAGTCTCTTAGCATTTTTTTCCATACTTAAATAAAATAAAAGGAATTTGTTTCATTTTTTATAATGGGCCACCATTTCTCTGAATGTACCTCCATTTAAAGGTACAGTCAAAGCCAGCTTATTTGTTGTTCTTGTTGCTATTCTGTTTTCCTCGATCCTAAGAAGTTGTGTCAGATATACTGAAAACTCCAGCTCAGAAATCATAGATAACAAAATGTGGCCTTTACCTTTAAGTTACATGAAATCTTTTGGTAGATAAAAGTTAAGTGTGTTTTCTTTCAAAAGAAAAAAAAAAAAAAAAGACAAGCAAACAAGAAAGAATTTCTGTCCACGATAACATTACTAGATTGTATGATACAAAAATGTAACATAAAAATTTGGATATGCAAGTTAGAAAACTGCTCTCATTCAGGCAATTACATTAATGAGAACTAGACTGCTGAAGGGATGCCGTACATAAAGAGTGTAGTGAAATACATATGTACAAAAGAGAAATAATAAGTAAGATACTTACAATTCTTATGAACAGCTCAATAACCTAATGACCTGAAGTTAAAGTGCTAAAATTTGAAAAAAATAACAAATTAAATTCATGGATATCTTCATTACTTTGTTGTTTTCTGTGTTGCAATTGGACAAAGCCCCAGAGAGAAGCCCTGGAGGCCGCCATGATGGAATGAGAGGTGGCAAAACAGAGATCGGCATGAACCTTTCTTCCTCTTTTAATCCAGAGAAACACCTCATTTATTTTAATTCTCACTTTGAGACAGCAATCCATTTGAAATTTCCTTTTTAAAAATCTTTTCTAAATATATATATATATATTGAGACAGAGTTTTGCTCTTGTTGCCCAGGCTGGAGTGCAATGGCATGATCTCGGCTCACTGCAACCTCTGCCTCCTGGGTTCAAATGATTCTCCTGCCTCAGCCTCCCAAGCAGTGGGATTACAAGTGACCACCATGACGCCTGACTAATTTTTAAATTTTTAGTAGAGATGGAGTCTCACCATGTTGTCTAGGCTGGTCTCCAACACCTAACCTCAGGTGATTCACCCGCCTGGGCCTCCCAAAGTGCTGGGATTACAGGTGTGAGCCACCGTGCCCAGCCCTCTTCTAAATCTTTATAAAAGCTGTTTCTTTAAAGAAATTTAGTGTCACCTTAAGATATTTTCAAGCTTTATTTTAAAATTTTAATCATACTATTTTCATTTCTTTTGAAATATGAAATACTTGAAATGTATCACAAATGTTTAGCTTAACTAAGTCACATGTCCAATAATAGTGCTAGTTGAGAAATTATAATGTTGCACCCTGATGACTCGAAGTCCTTCTGTCTCATTCTACAAGTTTTATAAAACGTTGAGATACTGAATTTATGCCAAGACATTATAGATAGCACTGATTTATTTAAGTTCTGAAACTAAGCTCTTAAGGGTTTAAAGTCTCAAAGATAGATATTAAAGTTTAAACAAAAACCAATTGTGAGAAGATTATCTTTTGATTCACTATGATTTTTTCTTGTTTAACATACTGACCTAATAACTAAAGAATACAGAGAAGGGCTAAGTGGGAAGAGTTTATTAAAGGCTTTCATTTGTGGTGGGGTTGAAAAAGAATAGAAGTATGTTTGTGGCATTCCTTTGGGGATGCTCCAGGCTTCATTCTGTTATATGAACAGGAGAGGTTTTGAAAGTCTCCCACTCATCCCAAGCTCTTCCTGTACTTTTATTTTGAGGATACCATTACTCGCCTGCAAGCAGCCTTTCTCCTGTATTGGAATTACTGACACAAATGACACATGAATAATCATCCTCCTATTAAAAGATGAGGTTTAGAAATGCTCTCTAGTTGATTTCTTGAGTTCCTACAGGGAAGAAGGGGAAAAGAGAGCAGAAAGAAGGTGGGGAAAATAAGGAACAGTAGGAAGAGAAAGAGAGAGAAAAAAGTGGAATAAGTCAGAGGAAGACGAGCATGGATGAAGAAAGAACCACTGAAAAGTCATTCCCTAAGCCTCTTGGATGCTTCATAAGTCACTCTAGAGTCACTTGGAGTTTTAGCAAAGATGAAGTCACTAAAATTTCCTGTCCATGAAAAGAAGAAAAGAAAAAGAAAGAAAGGCAGAAGAAAGAAAGAAAGAGAGAGAAGAGGAAGGAAGGAAGGAATGAAGGAAAAAAGGAAGGAAGGAAGGAAAAAGGGATGGAGAGAGGGAAGGAGGATGGAAGGAAGGAAGGGAAAGAAAGAGAGGGAAAGAAAGAGAGAGAAGGGGAGAGGGAGGGAAAGAAAAAGAGGGGGATGGGAGGAAGAAAATTTTTCTTGAGATATTAATCAAGATTAAACTTAGAAATTTTAAAATGGTTGATTTAAATAATCCTGAAGTGAAAGCTGCTATGCTCATGCTTCATGCTCGAGAAGGGAAATGAAAATGAGTAGCAGAGTTTGAGCAATTCTGGATACAAATTCCTGTCATTATTGACACCTAAGGTTGAAGGTCGGAGTGAAAGGAACATATGGTTTCAGTTCAATTTCCTATGGAATCTTATATGTTTATTTATGAGACATTTGAAAAACAGTCCAGGTGATAGCTTAAAGCTATTCATACTTATCAAATTCTTTACATTTGTTCTTTCCCTTTAGCCTCAAAAAGGTTAGAATAGTATTCCCATTTCTATAGTTAGAGAAACTCAGGTTTAAGTAGGTTAAATAACATGGTCTCAGAATTAGAAAGTATCACTCCACTCTTTACGTTTAAATCTTTCTGACCTGAAAGAGCACGTTTTGGATTGTATGGCAGTGTTGCAGAGTTATAGGGTATTTTCACTGCTATTTCCCCTAGCCCCTCTTCACTTATTAACTGACTTTATTCTGTAATAGGTGAATTGGTGGACCACTTCCTTCTTTTTGAAATGCTCATTTCCCATAATTGACTTAACATCATTCTCTCCTCTAAACTCCCACACCCTTAACCTTCTGCCTATGTATTACTTTTGTAACTCATTATTCTCTTGTACATTTTTTTATTTTACTCTCTTCATAAATTATTATTTGGTTGATCACATATTCTGTCCTTTAGTGCATGTAGTAGTGCAATTATGACTTCTTTACAGAGACTCCTGATTCTCTCAATACAGTTCACTTACCTCTTCCAAGTTCCAGGTATCCCTCAGTATGCTAAAGTTCTCACATTGACTCTCCCTGGCATCTGAAATGTAAAGCTCAAGCTGACATATTCTTCACTCCAAACTCTTTGTTGTAATTATATTTCTTCTATCCTTGATGGATTTTAGCTTACATGACCAAATGTAGCACCTTGGGCATGATTACTGCTGACTCTTTCATCCTAACAATTTCTTTGGTGTCTTAGTTCGTTTGTATCCTTAAAATTAATGCTGATTTTAAGAGGCACAGATCAGATGACCTATCCTAATTCCTGTGAGGGCCAATGGAAGCATTTCCCAAAGGTGATACTTCACCTATGACAACACGATCAGATAAAGGGTACTTTGTTTTTTCTTTAAGGGTTTCTTTTTCAAACAAAAATGAAACCCAGACTATCACTTAAAAAGGAAGGTCTTAGTAAAAGCTGCAATACTCAGTAACTCAAAAGAACATAAATCTCACCTCTAGTTTTCTTAGGCTGGATGCTTAACTTCTGATGCATTCTCTGTGTGGCCTCATGACTAACATTTGGCATGCATACAAGTAAGGAAAATGCCATGCTATCATTCTTATGATGACATGATATATGGAAGTAAGATCTTCGACATAAGTAACTCCAACTAATTTCTTTGTTGAGGGCAGTTTTAGATGTTATAGAGCCTGAAAACTGCTACTCAAAGATGTCTTTAGAGCATTTATCTTGAAAATGTTATGAAGTCACCACCCTACACACACACACACACACACGCACACACGCAACTGCTAGAAAACAGAATGAGTAGTACAATTAACACAAGGCTTGACCTTTTAGGTAGCAGAGATCATCTGGGATTGGAAGCTATGTTTTCAATATCCATGGATAAGGGAAGAATCTGGGAGTAATATTAACAAAAAAATAAATGGTTAATTTGGTGGGTGGAAGAAAGCAGGTTACTTTTATGACATCCTCAAAAACAACTGTCTAGTATTGAGAGTCAGAATATATTCCTTGTTATAAAGACTGACTTCACCATACAAAGCAGCGAATATCATGCTACTTCAGCAGATATCCAATTTCTGCAATAAATACATACTAAGCACATGAAATTGGCCTTACAGAGTATCCTGATTCTTCTGACAAAGACCTTTATTGGAGAGTATCTCTCTCTCTCTGTTAGGATAAGTTTCTGTTATGATTTTTGTGGTTTGGGAGGAGGCAGGTAATTTAGACTGCCTACCAGTTTACCAGATATTTCTCAAGGTGATCTATGAATAAGACTTGGGCGATTCCTCAAGGACCTAGAAATAGGAATTCCATTTGACCCAGCAATCCCATTACTGGGTATATATCCAAAGGATTATAAATCATTCTAC
>PVKV010029138.1:0-24033 GCA_004027835.1 Alouatta palliata | reverse complement strand
TAGAGACGGGGTTTCACCATGTTGACCAGGATGGTCTCGATCTCTTGACCTCGTGATCCACCCGCCTCGGCCTCCCAAAGTGCTGGGATTACAGGCATGAGCCACCGTGCCCGGCTCTAACTTAATTTTTAAGGCTCTCCAGGTGAATCTAAAGCAGTGGTTCACTCTTATTTATTTATGTATTGTTTTGAGACACAGTCTTAATCTATCACCCAGGCTGGTGTGATCTCGGCTCACTGCAACCTCTGCCTCCCAGGTTCAAGCGATTGTCCTGTCTCAGCCTCCTGAGTAGCTGGGATTACAGGCGCATACCACCATGCCTGGCTAATTTTTGTATTTTTAGTAGAGATGGGATTTTGCCACTTTGGCCAGGCTGGTCTTGAACTCCTGACCTCAGGTAATCTGCTCTCCTTGGTTTCCCAAAGTGCTGGGATTACAGGCATGAGCCACTGCGCCCAGCCCACAGCTGGCTAATTTTTGTGTTTTTAGTAGAGATGGGGTTTCACCATGTTGGTCAGGCTGGTCTCAAACTCCTGACCTCAAGTGATCCCACCTCAGCCTCCCAAAGTGCTGGGATTACAGACACGAGCCATACTCCCAGCCCTGCATTTCTTTTATATGTCAAATGATACTGATATTGAAACTTCGAGAACCACTGTACTAAACAAAGGGATCAGAGCAAATAATGGAAACTTGCAACCTTGTATCTTTGTGGGCAAGGGATCAAATCTTGGTCTTTTTGACACATTGATTCACATGTTCACAGCACTATTCACAATAGCAAAGACATGGAATCAAGTCAGGTACCCTTCAGCAGTGGACTTGATAAAGAAAATGCAGCACACATTTACACCCTGAAATACTGAGCAGCCATAAAGAAAATCCAAAAGTATGCTCTTTGCAACAACATGGATACAGCTAGAGGCCATTATCCTAAGCAAATTAATGCAGGAACAGAAAAGTAAATACATGTTCTCACTTAGAAGTGGGAACTAAGCATTGGGTACACATGGACACAAAGATGGGAACAATAGACACTGGGGGCTGCACGACAGTGAGAGGCAAGGAAAAGCTACCTACTGGGAATTATGCTCACTACCTGGGTGACAGGATCAATTGTACCCCAAGCCTTGCATCACGTAACATAACCATTAACAGGACTGCACATGTACTCCCTGAATCTAAAATAAAAGTTGAGAAAAGTATTGGCCTTTTTATCCACAGTGTCTAGCACAGAGTAGGTACGTAGTGTTTGATGAATTGACAGTGGTGACAACCCGTAGTGAAAGCTCACAAATTAAACAGTTGCTTTACTCTACTGCCCTTCCTGAGCTCACAGAGTGAGAGAGAAGTACTGCAAGAGTATCACAAATGTTCTCCCACTAAGGGAGTTGTCACATGGATGGCAATTTGGCATATGGGCTTCCTATTATCTTACTTAGCAGCCGCCACTGTCTCAAAAGGTGAGGAGAGGCTGGGTGTGGTGGCTCACATCTGTAATCCCAGCACTTTGAGAGGCTGAGGTGGGTGGATCACTTGAGATCAGGAGTTTGAGACCAACATGGCCAACATGGTGAAACCCTGTCTCTACTAAAAATACAAACCATTAACCAGGCGTGGTGACTCATACCTGTAGTCCCAGCTACTTGGAAGGCTGAGGCAGGAGAATCGCTTGAACCCAGGAGTCGGAGGCTGCAGTGAGCCAGGATTGCAACACTGCACTCCAGCCTGGTGACAGAGTGAGACTCCATCAAAACAAAACCAGAAAATGGTGAGGAGAGGCCAGGGGACTACCACCACTGTCTGCAATCCTCTGAAGGGAGATGGAGTAGATGTGTTCAGTGCGGGCTTGAGGGCAGAGCTAGAGCAGTGGAAGCAACATAAGGAAGACCATCTAAGGTTAGGGCCTCCCAACACTGAATTGGACCGCCTGAGAACACGATCACTGTCCCTGGAAGTGTGAATGCAGGGCCTGGATATCTTTGGCAAGATGCTTTAGTCTTTCACTCTGGAGATTCGTGGTTTGGGGACCATCTTCTTCAAATGGGTATCTAAGTCTGAAGTCCACCTGGAATTCCAGACATATTCTCTGACACATAAGATTTCCCTGTATATACAAGTGGGGAGGAAAGGTTAAGGGGCATCATGAGGATCTGTGCCTTACCATAAGAACCCAAATGCTGGTCAGGAGATTGAGACCATCTTGCCCAACATGGTGAAATGCTGTTTCTACTAAAAAGGCAGAAATCAGCTGGGCATGGTGGCGGATACCTGTAATCCCAACTACTCGGGAGCCTGAGATAAGAGAATCGCTTGAACCTGGGAGATAGGAGGTTGCAGTGAGCCGAGATTGAACCACTGCACTCCAGCCTGGCGACAGAGCGAGACTGCATCTCAAAAAAATGAAACAAAACAAAACAAAAAAACCCCCAAATACTGAGGAGTCTCCCTAAGCCTCTGTTACTGCCTCCCACCTGCTCCCTGGGTGTCCTCCCTAGTGCCTGGGGTAGGTGCTTGACAAAGTTTACAGGCATTAATGGTGCTGGTGGGCAGGAGGTGCCTGGTTTGCATTGGAGGAGAGAGAAACAGCACTAGCAAAAAGATGGCAGTGAGGGACAGAGGAGACCCACTTAGCTGGAGGGGGTGAGGGTCCATGCACCGAATAATGGGAGATAAGAGTATGCAAGGATAAAGTGATAAACCTTTCATAACAGGTAAAGGAAGGTGAATTTTATCCAGTGTCTGTTTAGCTGAGTCCAGACTAGAAGGTTGGGCAGGATGAGTCAGTTTGACAAGGGCTTTTGAGATTTAGGAGGCTGCTCCCCTCCTGTTTTTCTCCTCTTCCTCCTCTTCACTGTAAGCTGTCCCTTGAGCTGTATTCTAAAACCCTTAATGGTTTTTCCATCTCACTAGGGACAGTTTGCAAACCCTCTCTGGCTTGGCCAGGGTTGGGGCTGGGCACAGGACAAACTGGGAGAGGAGGTGGCTCCCAGCAATAAGCAACCCACAGAATTGTGTCTGTTATTTAAGAAAAGTTTCTGGGTTTTCGGCTAATTGCAAAAATACATAATGGATGCTTTTCGCATCTGCTAGTTATTCTGGAATAGGCCTGCATCCAAGAGCAAACTTTAAACAAACAATAAGATTATGGAGCTTAACTATTTCAATGTGTAACAGAAAGCCAAGCCCATACACTTACATTAGCATACATGCACTCAGACACAAGCACACAAGAGATCAGCAGATACACAAACATACAGACATCCGGATGCATGTTTTGGCACTAGTGCATACAAATGCATGCTTACACGCTAGCAGCTAGTTCATACTTGCATGCACAACTTGCACGTGTGCCCAGTCACCAGCACCAATACATATATTCTCAGACACACAAATGAACATGCATACACTCACACACAAGCATACACCAACACATTTGGGCAACACAGACACAACCTCAGGCACAGATGCATTTACACAAATCATTCTTACTGCAATGAGGGATACTCCTGGGTAGGTGAGTGTGTCCTCCCAGTGCAGAGTTAAGTGAAGCACTCCATCAACTGGGCACCGGCTGTCCGGTTGTTATCAGGTGTAGTTATCAGTATGGCCACCAAGAGGCGCCCAGGATCCATCCTGCATCCATCTTTCATGGCTTCTGCCAGCTGATCAATTGTTTCTCTACCCACAAGCCTGCACCTGCCTGTTCTGGATCCTTGCACAGAACTAGGAGACGCCTTGCTCCCAGCCCCAACCTTCCAGGATCCACTGTACTCATTCTCATCTTTTCCCTGTCCCACACCACTGAAACAACCACAAGTCCCATCCCTCCTGCCTCCTAGCAGAACGCATGCTTCAGAGCTCCCTGCTTGTCCCGGGGCTGCTCCCATGGATAAGTGGATCTGTCAGGTCTTGATCATGAGATGCGACTTCTATCTGGAGCTTCTTCTACAGCTGTCAAAATCTCACCTATTTTTCAGTTTATTTCAGAATCTCCCAGAGCAAGACTGCCAGGGTCAAGAATAATGTTTAAGTAATTTAGTGAATGAATTAATGCCCCACTCTAACATCTGACTCTGCCTCCCTCACTAACCCCAGGTGGAGAGGTCTCTCACCCTCTAGAAACTGCCTCCTGGCTTTTACAAATTTCAGAAACTTTTTTTTTTTGAGACGGAGTCTCGCTCTGTCACCCATGTTAGAGTACAGTGGCGTGATCTCGGCTCACTGCAACCTCTGCCTCCCGGGTTCAAGTGATTTTCCTGCCTGAGCCTCCTGAGTAGCTGAAATTATAGGCTCCTGCCACTATGCACGGCTAATTTTTGTATTTTTTTTAATGGAGATGTATGTGGGAAGGAGAAGGGATTAGGAGTCTAATTTTTGTATTTCTTTAGTAGAGACAGGGTTTCGCCATGTTGGTCAAGCTGATCTCAAACTCCTGACCTCAGGTTATCCTCCCACCTTGGCATCCCAAAGTGCTGGGATTACAGACATGAGCCACTGCGCCTGGTGGCTTTTATATATTTCAATAAAACAAATGCCACGCTGGGCACAGTGGCTCATGCCTGTAATCCCAGCTATTTGGGAGACTGAGGCAGGAGAATCACTTCAACCTGGGAGGCAGAGGTTTCACTGAGCCAAGATCACGCCACTGCACTCTATCCTGGGCAACAGAGAGAGACTCCATCTCAAAAAAACCTACCCACCCCCCCTACACACACACAAATAACAAATGCCAGCTTCAAAACACAAGCTAGAGGCAGAAAGACTCAAGATGTCACGAAGTCACCCCCTTCCATCATCCCTGACAGGTAGCTACCCCAGCAACAGATAACTCAACCCTCCCTGAGCAGCCCTCCTCACTGGATAGCTCAGACTTCCAGAAAGTTTCTCAGTGTTCTTCCACATTCTCAGAACACTTTCATCATGACAGCATGACAGGGGCTGTGATCGTGCAGTGTAGAATAAGTGCAAAGTGCAGGGGAAGGTGTGCAAACTTTCCAGAGAAGTGGGGCGGAGAATTGGGATCAATTATAGAGGGAGTACAAGAATAAAAGCGATCATTACAGCTGCTGTTCAGTGAATGTTTACTGTGCTCATGACTGCAAATCCTTATAGAGGAAAAGTTCTAACCCAGGTCTGCCTGTCTGCAGTCTAGTCTAAAACACCTCTTGGAATGTAAACAAAATAAGAGTTTTGGGAGTAGATGGGTAGGGGGACAGCAGCCCAGGTGTATTAATTTTCTTTTGCTGTATAACAAATCACTGTAGACTTAGTGTCTTAAAACAACATCCATTTATTGCCTCACGTTCTGTAGGTCAGAAGTCTGTGCAGGCTTGACTGAGTTCTCTGCTCACAGTATCACCAAGTCTGAAATCAAGGCTTCAGCTGGGCCTGGCTCTCATTCAGAGGCACTGGGAAAGAATCACTTCCAAGCTCATTCACATTGTTGGCAGAATCCAGGTCCTAGCGAGTCCCCATTACCTTGGTCGCTGCTGGCCATGGTATGGTCTTGGCACTAGAGGCTGCTCTAGGGTCCCTTCTATGTGCCCTCTCCATTTTCAAGATAGAGTCCTCCTCATTCTTTGAATTTCTGACTTTCTTTTCTGTCACCAGCTGGACAAAACTCTGCTTTTAAAGGGCTCAGGTGATTATCTTAGGCTCACCTGGTTAATCTACCAGTCTTAAGTCAACTGGTTAGTAACCTTAATTGCATCTGCAAAATTATTGCCATGTAATGTAACATTCCACAGAAGAGAGAATTATCCAAGGGTGAAGGTCATTGGGGCAGGCAGAGTCCCATGATGTCCCCAATGACCTTTGTACAGTGCCCTCCCCTTTGAGTGTGTGTTGAACCTGTGGTTATGTTATTTGATGTGGCAAAAGATAGATTCACTGGGTGGGCCCAATCAAGTCACATGGGTTCATTAAAAGTGAGTTTGGCTGGTAAGAGAGAAGGAAGCCAGAATCGAGGTATGAGAAGTACTTGCCCTGCCGTTCCCTGCTTTGAAGGTATCGGGGGCATGTGCAAGGAAGGGAGAATGGCTTCTAGGAGCTTCCCTCAACCCTGGCCGACAGCAAGGAAATGAGGACCTCAGTTCCACAGTTGGAAGAAGCATTCTGCCAACAGTGTGAATGAGGCTGGAAGAGCTTCTAGATGAAAGCCCAGCCCTGCTGACATTTTTTTTTTTTTTTTTTTTTGAGACGGAGTCTTGCTCTGTCACTCAGGCTGGAGTGCAGTGGCACGATCTCAGCTCACTGTAACCTCTGCCTCCCGGGCTCAGTGATTCTCCTGCCTCAGCCTCCTGAGTAGCTGGGATTACAGGTGCACACCACTGTGCCTGGATAATTTTTGTACTTTTAGTAGAGATGGGGTTTCACCATGTTGGCCAGGTTGGTCTCAAACTCCTGACCTCAAGTGATCCGCCAGCCTCAGCCTCCCAAAGTCCTGGGATTACAGATGTGAGCCACCGCGCCCGGCCCCTGCTGACATCTTGATTCAGGCATTATAATACTGTGAACAGAGGTCCCAGTCAGTTGCACCTGCCCAGATATATGAACTACAGGACTGTGAGGTAATAAATGGGGATGCTTTAAGCTGCTGTTTGTGGTAATTTGTTATGCAGCAATAGAAAACTAATATGCTGGACAAACGGCACATCATTTGCCCTACCAAAGCCGTCTCTTATTGTCTACCTACAGCCTCCTATTTTCCTCCTTCTCCTATTCCTCTATGTAAAAAAATAGTTTCATCTGAATATTACTCCATAAAAAGGCTGATTTTGACACATGCGACAACACGGATGAACCTTGAAGATATTATGCTATGTAAAATAAGCCAGTCACAAAAATACAAATACTGTATAATTCCAAATATATGAGTAATCAGATTTATAGAAACAAAAAGCAGAATGGTGGTTGCCAGGGGCTGGGGGGGATTGGGGAATGGGAGTATTGTTTAATGGGTCCAGAGTTTCAGTTTGGGAAGATGAAAAAAATTCTGGAGATGAATGGTGGTAATGCTTGTGCAACAACATGAATGTACTTAATGCCATTGAATTGTACAATTACAAATAATTAAATGGGCCAGGCGTGGTGGCTCACGCCTGTAATCCCAACACTGGGAGGCCAAGGTGGGCGGTTCACTTGAGGTCAGGAGTTCAAGACCAACCTGGTTAACACGGCGAAATCCCATCTCTACTAAAAATACAAAAATTAGCCAGGTGTGGTGGCACATGCTTGTAATCCCAGCTACTTGGGAGGCTGAGGTGGGAGGACCACTTGAACCTGAGAGGCGGAGGTTGCAGTGAGCCCAGATGGTGCCATTGCACTCCAGTCTAGGTGACGGAGCAAGACTTTGTCTCAAAAAAAAAAAAAAAAAAAAAAAAGTTAAATGGTGAATTCTGTGTTATGTATATTCTACCACAATACCACAATAAAAACAATTTTTAAAACAGTCTCATCAAAGTAATACTTGTCTTGGTTAAAAAGCAACAGCCTCCATCTACCTGACACCTTCTGTGAGGTGAAAGATTTCAGACTTAGCTGTTTCTTCTAAGACTTGCCTCTATATATTTGCTAGGATTTTCCTGCTTTTTTTCTTAATTTACATAGAATAAATGGTAAAGATTTCAAACAGTGAAAATTATGTCTTCATCCAACCTTCATTCTCTCTGCCCAAAAGCTCCCTTCAAAAAAGCGATGCCAGGTTTCCTGTATACTTTTCCCCTAGGTACTCAATGCATAAATAAGCATATTCTATACATACATATATAGCTTCTCTCTCTTTTTCTTTCTTTCTCTGTCTTTTCTTTTCTTTCTTTCCCTACCTCCTTCCCTCCTTTCCTCCCTCCCTCCTGCCTTCCTGCCTTCCTCTCTTTCTCTCTCTCTCTTTGTTTTTTTAACAGGAGACCAGAGTTTTATTATTACTCAAACCAGACCCCCTGAAAACTTGGGGACTGGGATTTTAAAGGTAAAAAGGTGGGGAGGTGGGAAAGTGTGGAGTGCTGATTGATTGGGTTGGAGATGAAATCATAGGGAGTGGAAGCTGTCCTCTTGAGCTGAGTCAGTTTCTGGGCAGAAGCCACAAGACCAGCCAGTTTATCAGTCCGGGTAGTGCCAGCTGATCTGTCGAGTACAGGGTCTTCGGTTATAGAAGAGGAAGGCAGTGGCAATCTGACATGTTTTTGTCTTCACAAGTCAGGAACCCTGTACTGTGACTGTGTAGACAAGGTATGAGGCCAGCTTTCCTGAGAGGCTTTTATTGCTCTGTAAGTCAACTTTGATTCCTTCAAGCAGTCTGTTTATATTTGAAAGCATGCCATTCCAGTCAAAGCCTTGTAAAATAACCAGCACCTCCAACTGTGTCCCAAAGTCGGCTCATTGGTGCTGTGCAGACAACTTTCCTTTGAATCTGGGGTCTCTGCAGTATAGTCCCTTCAAGGTTTGCCGGGAAGATGTTACTGGAAAGGGGTTCCAATCCAGACCCCAAGAGAGGGTTCTTGGAAGAATTTGGGACAAATCCATAAAGAGAAAGCAAGTTTATTAAGAAACTAAAGAAACAAAAGAAGGGCTACTCCATAGGCAGAGCAGCACGGCACCTTTGCTTTTTGCACGATGGTAACACATATGCACTCTTTTTTTTTTTTTTTTTTTTTGAGACAGGGTCTCACGCTGTCACCCAGGCTGGAGTGCAGTGGCATGATCTTGGTTCACTGCGGCCTCTGCCTCCTGGGTTCAAGTGATTCTCCTGCCTCAGCCTCCTGCATATCTGGGGTTACAGGCATGTGCTACCACACCCAGCTAATTTTCGTATTTTTAGTAGACATGGGGTTTTATCATGTTGGTCAGGCTGGTCTCGAACTCCTGACCTAAGGTGATCCACCTGCCTCAGCCTCCCAAAGTCCTGGGATTCCAGGCGTGAGCCACCACGCCCAGCCATCTCTTTAATATTTTCCTTTTTCACATATCATATTGTGATCATTTCTGCTCTGAATGTAAAACTCTACCTCACTGTTTTTACTAGCTGTATAGTGTTCCTGTGAGTATTTTTATTATTATTTAATTAATCCCCTACTGCTAAACATTTAGGTTGTTTGTAGTCTTTTGCTATTTTAAACAAAGCTGCAATGAATATCCTGTTTCATGGGTCTGTGTACTCAGGAGTAAGCATACCTATTTCTATTATTAATTTAGACACTACTAACTTCTTAACATGTTAGATGAGAGCCAGCTCATTTGATCATGTCCCCTCCCTCTCCCATTCTCCTAATAGAATTGTATAAGTATTTTTAATTGCTCTGTGTCTACTTTTTAAGTTTTAAGTAATATACTGGCAAAGTATTTCTTGTTCCATGACCTACAGACTTTATTTTTGACTCCTGCTCTGTGAGATAAAAATACGGGTTCCTTCCTTGCCTTTCCTCCCCCATCTTTCCCCCAGTTTTTGTCATTGGTAGTTTTACTTTTGTACTGTTAGTCAAGATTGATAATGTTTAAATACTCTTCTCCAACACAATGGAGTCTTCTATACTTTGTATATAGTTGCATCCTAAAGCTTAGAAACTAATGAACTGTGTTTTGTGTATCATCTCTTGCAGAGCTGCTGGTTACTAATTTGCATTTCCTTGCTCACACATCACTTTTTTTTCTGAGACAAAGTTTCGCTCTTGTTGCCTAGGCTGGGGTGCAATGACACCGTCTTGGCTCACTGCAACCTCCACCTCCCGGGTTCAAGCGCCTCCTGAGTAGCTGGGATTACAGGCACCCACCACCATGCTCAGCTAATTTTTGTATTTTTAGTAGAGACGGGGTTTCACTATGTTGCCCAGGCTGGTCTCGAACTCCTGACCTAAGGTGATCCACCTGCCTCAGCCTCCCAAAGTACTGGGATTACAGGTGTGAGTCACGTGCCCAGCCTCACCACTTTTTCTTTTCTTCTTGAGACGGAGTCTCACTATCGCCCAGGCTGGAGTGCAGTGGCACGATCTCAGCTCACCACAACCTCCACCTGTTAGGTTCAAGCTATTCTCTTGCCTCAGCCTCCCAAGTAGCTGGGATTACAGGTGCCTGCCACCAAGCCTAGCTAATTTTTGTATTTTTAGTAGAGACGGGGTTGCACCATGTTGCCCAGTTTGGTCCCAGTCTCTTGACTTCAGGAGATCCACCCACCTTGGCCTCCCACAGGGCTGGGATTACAGGCATGAGCCACCACTTCCAGCCTCACTTTTTCTTTTCCTCAAATTTCTAACTGCCTTCATCCTTCCCTCATGTTTAACTTGTCTCTCTTGCACCTGGTCTCCTCCTTTCCCCAGAAACTTCCCTCCAAGGCCCTCTATTCTACTCCAGTGTGGTCTGCTAGTGTCCAAGCCTGCTGGACATCTGTTGTTCTGACTTCCTTTCGAGCTTTCTGCATGAGGTTCAGTCTTTTTGAAACTACTCTTTAATGATATATTTCCTTGTTTTTCTGGGGCACACTCTGCAGGTAACTCCCTAAGGAACAGTGTAGGCAGTGAAGGTATTCTGACTCCTACATGTCTCTGTATGTCTTTATTATATCCTTAAAACTGATAGTTCAGCCTATATAGAATTCTAGATGGAAAGTTCAGTTCTCTCAGCGTTTGGAGCATTTCTCCATTGTCTTCTAGCTTCTAGTATTGCTGCTGAGAATTCTAAAGTCTTTCTGATTCTCATTCTTTTTTGACCTTTTTTCTTTCTTTTCATTTTTCTCCCCTCTGAAAGCTTTAGATCCCTTTATCCCTGTGTTCAAAAATGTTAGGATGCTGTACCTGAGTGTAGATCATTTTTTTCACTCCTTTTCTGGGCACATAGCTCTTTTAATACGGAAACTTTCAAACTTTGTTTATGAGAAATGTTTTATTGTAATTTTAAATAATTTCTCCATTTTTATTTGTTTTTGCAGGAATTCCCATTTGTTGATTTTTTATTTATTGGATTGATTTTTTTATGACTTACATTTTCTTCCTTCTTATACTTTTATTTCACTCTGAGAAATTTCCTTAATTTTAAAACATTCTATTAATTTTTTGTTGTTGTTGTTTTGAGATGGAGTCTTGCTCTGTCACCCAGGCTGGAGTACAGTGGAGCAATCTCAGCCCACTGCAACCTCTGCCTCCCAGGTTCAAGCTATGGGACTACAGGCATGTGCCACCACATACCTGTATTTTTAGTAGAGATGGGATTTCACTATGTTGGCCAGGCTGGTCTTGAACTCCTGACCTCAGATGATCCGCCTGCCTTGGCCTCCCAGAGTGTTAGGATTACAGGTGTGAGCCACCGTGCCCAGCCAACATCCTATTAAATTTAAAAGCATATATATTTTTTGACTTTTCAAGAGCTCTCTCTCTTGGTCTCTGTTTCTTTTTTCTTCACACCATCCAGTTTATGTTTGATGGATACAATACCTCCTTGAATCCCTGTAAAGGTATAAATAGAGTATAAAAACTATTTTTTAGTTCTTTTCTGTTTCTTGCATTATTTTTAATTCCTCTGAGGCCATTTTGTTTGTCTTTCTCTGAGTTTGGAGGCTTTCCTCAAATGTGTGGTCATCTTTGATTGTCCATTCATATTTTAGAACAAGAACTAAAAAGCCCATTGACTGGCTGGTATGCTTTAGGTCGCCAGTGGGAAGCAGTCAGTCAATCACTAGAGCAGAGGACTTCTCTCTCCACTCCCACCCCAATGCCAGAGTTTGTCTTCTGCGGACATTAAATTTCTCCAGAAACCACTGATCTCTCACCTGGAGCCTAGATGCCAGCTTTCCCAGCGCTCTACACACAGGGGTGGGGCGAGACTGTCCAGTGTACAGACTTTCAGTCAATCCCTGTTTTGAGCTATGTGTCTTGCTGGCTCTGCCCAGGCACTGCCTCCTTCCTGATCTGTACCTTCCTCTCTGCACATGCTCTACTGAGGCTTTCTCTCCTGCCACATCAGTTACTACCCCTCCATTTGCTTTTTTTTTTTTTTAGACAGGATCTGGCTCTGTTGCCCAGGCTGGGATTTAGTGGCACAATCTTGGCTCACTGCAGCCTCTGCCTTCTGGACTTAAGCGATACTCCCACCTCAGCCTCCCGAGCACCTGGGACCACAGGTGTGCACCACCACGCCTGGCTAAGTTTTGTATTTTGTATTTTTATTTTTTAGTAGAGATGAGATCTCGCCATGTTGCCCAGGCTGGTCTTGAACTCCTGGGCTGAAGCGATCCTCCCACCTTGGCCTCCCCAAGTGCTGGGATGACAGGCGTGAGCCACTGCACCTGGCCCATTTGCTTTTTATTGTCCTGAAATTTGTTAAGATATCTTGTCTACTGAGGTTACCTCACTTTATTGTTTTGGGTTTACATCCTTTTTATTCCTTAACAGTCATTTTAGAACATGCTTAAGACACAAGTGCTCAGTTTATCATCTCTGGTCATGACATGTCAGCTCAAGCTCACTCTTGCCCCCATCTCAGTGCCACACCGGCCCAACTGCATGGCCCTCAAAGTGTCTCAGGGCTCCCATTATGGCTCCCTCCTCCCTTAACCCCAGGGTTAGGAGGTTCTCAAGGTTCTCTCCTCCTCAGGAAAGAACTGTGGACTCCTCTACCCTGAGGATGCATGACAGGTGACAGCTTCTGGCAACAGGTCTGTATTGGTTCAAACCTAACAAATAAAGTGTGAATGGTGTGATTTCAGTACTAGGCTTGGCTTGGGGAAGACAGATCTCAGGCATGAATGCCATTCTTATATGTGCTGGGCCCCTAAAATGGTACCATGTTACTCGCTGGTGATAACCCAAGACTGACTCTCCCAAAGGGCTGAGACAGGCCAACTGTGGCTGGAGAGAGGCTGCTCCACTCAGCACCATACTCCGTCCCCAGACCCTCACATGCAGCCTGTGATCACTGTGGGGCTTTTGCTGCCCCTGACCTATAAGATGTAAAGCCTGGTTGCCCTGGAGGTAGCTCCGTGGGGCAGACCCATGGGCCTGGGTGATATTCCCAAGACTGGGACACCAGGCCTCTTAGAGGTCCCTACCTGGAGGATTGCTTGCAGACAGAACCTGACCAAGCAGCCTGGTTTGCCCAGGACTGAGGGGTTTCCCAGGACATAAGATCTTCAGTGCTAAACCCAAAAAGTTCTAGGCATATGGGGAGGAGTTGGTCAACCTACCTGCAGAGGACTTCTCTGCTGGCCTCTCCCTCCCTTCAGCTTCAGGTTGGCTTCCACAGAGGAAAGTCTGGGGGCTTGCTGGCTGCTCTAAGCTAACTTGCCAGGCACTCAACCAGACTCCTCTGCCCAACTCTGAATTATAGGCTCACTCCCACCTCTTCCCCACCACTGAGCTGTAAAGGACAGTCCAGCTTCTCCCAGGGCAGAAGCCCTTCTACAGCCTCCTCACCAGTCCCCCAGCTCTGCCTGTAGCCCCGGAAATGGGAGCTGGGGTTGCTGTGTCCCTCACAAAGTGCCTTCCTGACACCTCCTCTGAATATTCCAACAATAACTTCACTGGACTCGTCTTCCTCATCTCAATCAATAATGTGATAAAATAATGATTACTGACATTTGCAGGTCACTTAGATGTCAGACCTTATGCTAAGCTCTTACTATGTATCATCTCATGTAATCCTCTGAATGACATTACAGGCAGGTACTATTATCCTTATTTTACAAATGAGGAAGCTGAAGATCAGAGAGGCTAACTTACTCAGAGCCACGCAGATAGTCAGAATTGCAGACACAGCACTCAGACCTAGGTGTATCTGATGCCCAAGTCTAAGACTGTGAAATGGCCTTGAAATGTCCAGCTGAAGTACCGCCTCCTCCAGAAAGCCTTCCCTAATCATGTTTGCCTCCTGCACCAAACTTCCACAGAAAACCCAACTCACAATGGCTTCAATCTTCAGGACGTTGTGTGCTTACTTAACAGGAAGTCCTCCTAGGGATGGTGCCGTAAGTTAGCGATAACAAGGACCGCAACTCTTTCCATCTTACTGTATCATCCCAAGGTTATAAGTATGGCAGATTGTACTTCCCAATATAATACTTGGACACAACAATATCTGCCATGCCACTTGCTCTTCTGCACGCCGACCTTGCCCTTCCCTCATCAACAGGTACAGTCTAATTCTCTTCCCTTTGAATCTAGGCTAGCCTTAGTGACTAGCTTAACCAAGAGAGTGTGAAGCAAATGACGTTTTGAACTTTCAAGGCTAGGTCATAAGTCTTGCAGCATCTGTGTGGGCTTCTTAAAAGTCTTAGTCTTAAAACACTTGCCCTTGAAAAGCAGCTGCCATGCTGTGAGACACCTGAGCCATATGCAAGTACCCCGGCCAAGAGTTCCAGGTGAACTCCGGGGATATCCAGCATCAACTGCCAGCGATGTGGGTCAGCCATCTTGGACATCCAGCCCAGCAGAGTCTTTAAATGACTACTGTATCAGCCTTGGTCAGGCTGCAAGAACGTGAGAGCCCTTCATGTAGGACCCGTTCAGTTGAGCCCAGTCAACCACAGAATAGTGAAAAATAATAATAAATTGTTTTAAGGTACCAGATTTTGGGGGTGACTTGTAAAGCAGTAACAGATTATTAAAACAATTGTCGTTCTTCTTCTAGCTTGTTGCCTCAAGTTATAAAATGGCTGCTTCAGCCCCAAGCATCACCCATGCTGGAGTGAGATGGAGTCTCACTCTGTCGTCCAGGCAGTGGTGCGATCTCAGCTCACTGCATCCTCTGCCTCCAGATTCAAGCAATTCTCCTGCCTTAGCCTCCTGAGAATCTGGGACTATAGGTGCCCGCTGCCATGCTCAGCTAATTTTGTATTTTTAGTAGAGATGGGGTTTCACCATGCTGGTCAGGCTGGTCTCAAACTCCTGACCTCAGGTGATCCACCCATTTCAGCCTCCCAAAGTGCTGGGATTACAAGCATCATTTCAAACAACCATATCTAAAAGCAGAAGTGAGTATAGAGCAAAGGCTTTCTCCTTGAGTGACTTTAAGAGGGAGGAAACTCGTAACCCAGAAGCCCTCCAGCATTATCTCTGCATATCGCATTGACCAGAATTGGGTTGTACTCGCTCCTAACCAAGAGAGAAATGGGCAAAGCAAAAGGAAGAGGGAAATGACGGGTGGACAACCAGCAGTGTCTGCCACTTGTGGAGGTGGTGGCCCTAGGAGAAAGAAGAGTCAGGTGGGAAAATGATCCAAGGCTAAAGAAGGAGCCTTCCTCACTTCCAGAAGCAAAGCTGCCTCAGTGGCAACAAGTCTACTGAAAGCTCCTTCTTTTGTTTTGTTTTTGACGGAGTTTTGCTCTTGTTGATCAGGCTGGAGCGCAGTGGTGTGTCTCCACTCATTGCAGCCTCTGCCTCCCAGGTTCAAGCCATCCTCCTGCCTCGACCTTCTGAGTAGCTAGGATCACAGGCATGCAGCACCACCCCCAGCTAATTTTTGTATTTTTAGTAGAGACTGGGTTTCACCATTTTGGGCACGATGGTCTTGATCTCCTGACCTCGTGATCTGCCCACCTTGGCCTCTCAAAAACAATCTCCAAATACCCAGAGTGCTGGGATTACAGGCATGGGCCACCTCACCTAGACAAAGCTCCTTTGTCTAGAAAGCATAGTGTGCTAACTGGAGCTCTGCACTGGGAGGCAGAACCTGGCACTAGTGTGGCATAATATTGCTGAGTCAGTTTCCCATTCTGTGCCTCAGTTTCCTCTTCCACACAATGAAAGGATTCCTTGTAATCCCTTCAGGCTAGGAGAAGCCAGGGCAAAAGGAAGGAGGTGCTAGATGCTTAGCTTGTGTGTAGGCGGGGAATGGTCCAAGTCAAGCTCAGCAGAGCCTGCCTCTAGCCACAGATGCTGGGATTTGCCAAACAAACCCTAATCACTTAATGAGAAATGAAAATGGTGCCCGGTTCCTCCACTTAATTATCCCTTTGGAAACAACACACAGGAGATTTATAGTAATCACCATAATCGCCTCATAAAAACCTGAGAGTTTGAAGACTGACACGCCTCATTTCTGGGAGGAATTAGAGGCAAAATTCAAGGCAAGGAATTTCAGGCCTGCCTTGGCCTTGGCTCCCTGGAATCCAGAACTCTGGCCACAGTGCTTGCTACCCTGGATAGCCTCCTGGTCCCAGCCAAATACTGTTCCTAATGCTCCACAGCCAAGGTGCCCTCGCAGGCCTGCTCCCCGGGTCTCCTCCGTCATTATGTACCAAGAAGACTCGCATCTCTGAAGGTCAGGTGGAGGTCCTTTAGGAGGAGGCAGGAACATCACTGAGTCCTGTCACTTACAAAATCTGAGCTAAAAGACTGGAGGGGAGGTTGGGGGACACACAGGCTGTTCCTAGCTGTGGAAAGCTGTAGCTCATAGGTTTTCCTGAGACCATCCAGTCCTGACTTGTACATCTCTTAGGACGAGGAGTTTAGACCTCCTGGGACATTTACTGAGACACACAGACAGCTAGAAGATTCACACACTGCTCAGCAGAAATCTGTCCCCTTTCAGTTCCTTATAACCAGATTCAAATCACTGGGCATCAAGGTCGTAAGTGTCCTCTGGGTTTATCTTCCCTCCACAGCAATTCCTTTCTTTCTTTCCTCTCACTCTCCTATGTGCAATTCATTCATTCATTCAAAACTATTAAACACCTAATGTACATCAGAGACTATCAATTATATTTTTTCCCATTTTTTTAAAGAGATGGAGTCTCACGCTGTCACCCAGGCTGAGTGCAGTGGCATGATCATAGCTCACTGTAGCCTCAAACCCCTAGCCTCAAGCGATCCTCCTGCCTCAGCCTCTCATGACCAGCTGATTTGTAAATTCTTTGTAGAGATGGGGTTTCACTATGTTGCCCCAGCTGTTCCTAAGCTCAAGCGTTTCTCTAGCTTTAGCATCCCAAAGTGCTGGGATTACAGGCGTGAGCCACTGTACCCAGCTTGACTATCAGTTTTTTTTTTTAAGTGGAGGCTTGCACTGTCACCCCAGCTGGAATGCAGTGGCACAATCTCAGCTCACTGCAATCTCCACCTCCTGGGTTCAAGCAATTCTCCTGCCTCAGCCTCCCTAGTATCTAGGATTACAGGCAGCCACCACCATGTCCGGCTAATTTTTTCTATTTTTAGTAGAGACGGGGTTTCACTAGGCTCGTCTTGAACCCCCGACCTCATGATCCACCCTCCTCAGCCTCCCAAAGTGCTAGGATTACAGGCATGAGCCACCGCACCCAGCCGACTATCAGTTCTTAACACGGTAGGCAGAATGATCCTTTGAAAATCTAAACCAGATGATGTTACTCCTCTGTCACTCTCCAGTGCCTTCCCAAATCAGAGTAAAGGCGCAACCCTTACAGTGCCCTGCAGGACTCTCATGCCCTGCCCTTTGCTCACTCTGCTCAAGCTACACAGGTGTCCTTGCTGTTCCTGGAAAACACCAGATCCTCTCCTGCCTCCACACCTTTGTACTAGCCCACTCTACTCCCACTGCCTGCAATGCTTTTTGTGTGTATCTGCATGGCTCCCTCTCTGACCTCCTCCAAGGCCCTTCCTGACTTTCCTACATAAAATTGGACCCCCTCCTTCTCTATTATACTCTTCTACTTTATTTCTGCCAGTATTGCTTATGACCATCCAAAACAATACACTGCAAAATTGACTTATTTATCTTGCTTAATGTCTATTTCTCTCTACTAGGGGTCAAACTCCAGAGGGCAGGGATTTTCTGCCTCCTCTCTCTCTCTCTCTCTCTCTCTCTCTCGCTGTTATATCCCAAACACTTTGCACGGTGCCTGCCACATAGTGGGCAATAAATATTTGTTCAGTGGATGAACTAATGGAGATAGAGTAGTGAAAAAGATAATGCCCACACCCTCAAGGAACTTACGGTCTGATGGTAGAAGCAGACATCAGACAGTCACCCACAGGACTGGGCAACTGAATTATGTGTGGTGATAAATGCTCAGTAGGGAAGTAGCAGGTGTAATGACAGTTGTCTGACTGTGGCCAAAAACACTGTCGTGAGTTATTCTGAAGAGCTGTTTGTGAGAAGATTGGAGTTTAGGATGATGAGGATTTGCAGCCACAAAGCTCTGGGAGAAAAAGATGCTGGAGAAACTCAGATTGCCACTTCTAGACTCTTTAAAGGTGATGGGACTCCAGGCAGAGGGCAGCCATCTGCAAACAGGGTTCATGTGCCCGCTCTGCTGCATCCAAGACATGGACTCTGGAGCAAGTCGCCTTGGCGCTGGAGTGCTTGCTTCCTGATCTCTCACATGAAGAAGGGATGACTAGCTCCTAGGCTGCCTGGGAGGTACCAGTGAAATATCTGTCAGAGCTGGAATCTGCAGTGATACTTAGTAAGTGTCAGCTCACTTTCTTCTTTGTCAAACCGTTTAACATCCAGCCTCCTTTCACCTGGCCACTCTGTTCTCTCTCCTGGCCCTGCATAAGCATGAAGAGCTGTATGAAGAAGGGAAGCATCTCATCATCCTAAGTGTACAACTGCAGGTTAACAAAGGTTAACAGGATCTTTCAGGGGCATAATTTGACAGATTAGACCGATCTCTACTGTGCCCCAGGACACCTGGCTTTGTTGCAATTAACTAAATCTCCCATCAGCCTCTAGGCCTGATGCCTGTTAGCCTGTAAGACCATGCCACTAGAATGAAGAGTTGGAGCAGGGGGTGGCAGACACCACTTGGCCCTGTGGTTCTGTCCATGGCCTCCCTCTGGGGGAAGCCCTCCTTGACTATGACCTAGAGAGAGCTCCTGCATGTACTCATACATACACATACACATATGCAACACACATGCAGAGCCACACACAGCTCCCAACCTCACCACCCACCATGAGGGATGGACTCCGAGCCTGTAAAATCTTTCTTTACTTATTGGTAGGTGGGGTTAGGAGGTTGATAAGGAGGTAGCGAGCATACGACTTTTTTCCATGGTTAGCATGGACAGTGGATACACTCAGGCATTGAGCAAATTTTCAACTATGCAGGGGCCAGCCCCAGCATTAGGCAATAGAGAAGCAGATGAATCAGATCAGAGTCCTGGCCTCTGGGCTATCATTCTAGTGAAGGAAGCAGGTACTTGCCCAGGTAATTATAATATAAACTACACGGTAGTGAGTCCAAGTGGGAACCTACAAGAAGAGAGCTTAGATTTCCCTTTGGGCTAGGGCAAGGTTTTAGGGATTAGGCAGCCTCTGAGCTGGGCTGAGATAGGATAGAAGGGCTCCTAGGCAGATAGAATGACATGCAGAAAGGCACAGAGGTGAGACGGTGCAGTACAAGTTCAGGAAATGGCAAAGCCTCTGATGTCAGGACCAGGCTAGAGCATAGTGGGGGGACATAACTGCTTTCACGGTAATGGTTTGGTTTGTAACCACCCCTGGGAAACCCCTCCACAAGTTAATGCCTCCCAATCCCTCCCTGTACCCACCTGACCCCTTGGATGGCTTTGACCAGAACTCCTTCTTGTTTACTGCTTCACTTCCCTGCTTGGCTGCACATTCAGCTTCTTCAAGTCAGCCTCCCTTGCATCACCTCAAGGACGGAGCGGTCCTGCTTGCTCCAGAGAAGCCTTCCCAACCACTCTGGCCCACACCGACCTCCTCGTCTGATCACATCAAATGGCTGAAGCACCGATATGATTTCACACAACAGCACCCTTTCCTAAGATGTACTTTGTTACATGCTATCTTAGGATGCTATTTTCATAAGCAATTCACTACAGTCAGTTTAGACAAAGAAAGGGGAAGTGATTACAAGGGAACTGGAAGTCTAAAGGAAACCAAACACAGAAAAGGACTTGGCCCAGACTCAGGAAAGCTCTCAGGAGCCCAGGGGATGGGAGTTTCGCCCTGCCTCTGTGCTCTTTTCTCTTCCCGGACTGACCTTCTCCACCAATCAGATCACATGGAAGAAAACATGACTGCTGACAGCACCTGACAGGTCTGGCCATGTAAAAACAATCTCCAAATTCCCAAGAGAGGAGGCAACTTGTCTAACGGAACCACATGTCCAACCCTGGCCCAATCAGCTTGGGGTAGTGGCATGGGGTCACATAAAACCAACATGGCTGCTAGGCTACACCTCAGGGGGTCATTTCTCATAGTCATGTGGATTGGTGAGTAGGCTGTTCTGAAAGAAGGGAAATAGAAGCAGAGCAGATATCCCAAAGATGCCTATTACACACCTATAACATAGTGCGACTAAATGCTCACACGATTTCTAGTTCCTAGACGAACCTACTGACCTACTCTGTGACTTTAGGCAAGTCTCTACCATCTTGGGGCTGCAGTTTTTTCATCTGTACAGAGAGGAGGATGGGACTAAGTGTCCTGTTGGGTTCCATAACTTTCCTGGACTTTGGCCCAATTACTTACTGTCTCTGAACTTTTTAGTTTTCTCATCTGTAAAATGGGAGTAATGATACCTACCTCACAGAGTTACTGTAAGACAGTGGGTATGAAAATATCTAGCATGGGTTGAGTACAGAGTTATTCAAGAAATGCTGGCGACCCTAGTAGACATAAATTGGTGTCTGTCCTGCTCACAGTGATCTCCCCCAAGGGTTGTAGCTGTGATTCTGCAAGTGTTTTGGGAGAATTGTTCCTCTAGTTGGGTGCTGTCATACTCCACAGTGATTTGTCAAGGGGTGATCATGGGTCCCATGCTGGGGCACTCAGAATCCTTCTCTGGGGTCTTGTTTCAACTGCAGCTGTTTTATCTTCGTTTGCAGAACTCTAAGGAGAGGGGCGTGTAGCTGCCAACAGCCAGACCCCAACCTTATGAAGAAAGTGGCCTCTGAGAGTGAAGCTGGCATGAAGAGGACTTTCAAACACACTCGGTTTCAGACATTTTGAAGTCCAGTCCTGATTTATGAGCCAATACATTTCCTCACTACATTTTTCTTTTCTTTTCTTTTCTTTTTTTTTCAGATGGAGTTTTGCTCTTGTTACCCAGGCCAGAGTGCAATGGTGAGATCTTGGCTCACTGCAACCTCTGCCTCCTGGGTTCAAGCTATTCTCCTGCTTCAGCCTCCCGAGGCATGTGCCACTATGCCCAGCTAATTTTGTATTTTTACTAGAGATGGGGTTTCTCCATGTTGGTCAGGCTGGTCTCAAACTCCTGACCTCGGGTGATCCACCCGCCTTGGTCTCTCAAAGTGCTGGGATTAGAGGCGTGAGCCTCTGCTCCTGGCCAACATTTTTCTTAAGTTAGTTTGAATTGGTATTCTGTCACTTGCTTCCTGACGATACCTTCTCCCTTTCTCTAAGCTTTGGTTTCCTTAGCTGTAGGATGATGGGATCCCATCCTATCCTCTTTCATCTCCAACACTTTATTACTATATTTGTTCATTTATTCATTCAGTCGATTAGTCGATCAGTTACTCAGCATTTATTGTGCATCTCATTCTGTCCCTGGCCCTATGTGGGACACTGGCAATCTTGCTAGAGAAACAATCACTTCTCCAGTTCTCAAGACTCATTTAGTTACGGAGGGGAGAAAGGTAAGAAAGCTTTCAGTACTGTGAGTACTGATGATGGCTGTGACAGAGAGAAGCACAGGCACTGTGGGGAAATCGGAGAAATAGACTTATCCCTGCTTGGAAGGCTTTCTGGAGAAGATGGCTGAGTTTTTCAGATGGGGGTGAGCATGGAGAGAAAAAGAAGGTCTTACAAGCGGAAGAACATAACTTTGTAAGGGCTCAAAAGGAGAATGACAGAAATCCCCTGGGTGGAGTCTGAGTGGAGACAGATAAAAAGAAGTGACCAAGCTGGTCTTGAACTCCTGACCTCGTGATCCACCCACCTTGGCTTCCCAAAGCGCTGGGATTATAGGCGTGAGCCACTGCATCTAGCCAAGAAGTGGCTTTTGACCACAGAATAGCACTGGAGCAAATGATTCTTTCCCCATCAGGGTGCCCTACTGGTCCTTGGTCCCATCAAGGAAGCCAAGCTGGCTGTGACATCTAGCGGCTGGTCTAGGGTTGTCTGATTCTTCTAAAAATAGGAAAGCAGGTGAGCCTAAGGCCAACCAGAAGGCAGAAGAGCAGCCCAGGCAGGCCAGGGAGGAGTGTAAACATCCCTCTTCCCCTTGTAGGAGACATATTCATTACATTTTGTAATTGCACCCTGAAGAAAATATACAGTTATACTGCCCCTAACATGCCAAAGCCCTACTAATGACTGCACGCCTGCTGCAAAGGCACAAACTGTATCAGATGTTGCTTCCTGCCTCTGGGAGGGCCCTTCCTTCCTCCCGCCCAAGGTGCTGTACTCTTTCTTGAGTTATAGTCTCTTGAAAGATATATGTCCTGCTGAGGGGCTTGGGGTGACTGTCCTCCCTGGGCCTCACAAGGACAGTCTAGGTGATCCTTGCCTTCTCAGACTGTTGTAGAGACTATGCCTGGTGGCCTGGTGAGGTGGTAAGAGAAGAGGTGCTAGGCTGGGAGTGGGGGCAGTGATGAGGGAGGTGGGTTCTAAATTTGGGTGTTTTCAGTTTTTGCACCTATGAAATGGTAATGAGTCTGTAGGGAAGCAGTAATTTGCAAACTCAGTTCTTCAAACTCACTCAGGAATTGCTATCTCTGGATGCGCACTGGCGCTGGAGCTGTCTTCTAGCTGGGTAACTCTGGGCTCCCTCCTCAGCTGTGACCCTCTGTTCTCTCATCTGTGAGTTGGGGACGGGTTTTGAAATTAACATTTTTTCCTAGTTAAAGAATGCGTGTACTTTTATTGTTTATAAAAGATGTAATAAATAATTTTTGAGTAGGTTACGTAACTCACATGATTCCAAATCCAAAAGATGCAGACAGTAAAGAGTAAAAGTCTCTCCTTCCTGTTTCATAGCCACACAGTTCTCTCCCCATGAAGCAACCACTGCTTTTTGTTTTTTGTTTTTTTTTGAGACAAAGTCTTGCTCTGTCACCCAGGTTCGCCTCAGTGCAACCTGTGCCTCTTGGGTTCAAGCGGTTCTCCCGCCTCAGCCACCCAAGTAGCTGCGACTACAGGCGTGCGCCACCACGCCCGGCTAATTTTTGTATTTTTAGTAGAGATGGAGTTTCACTATGTCGGCTAGGCTGGTCTCAAACTCCCATTGCATGATTTGCCTGCCTTGGCCTCCCACAGTGCTGGGATTACAGGCATGAGCCACCACCTCCTGCCTGAAGCAACCATTGTTATTGGCTTTTTGTATATTACGTATGGATACATTTTTAAAAATCTGTTGAAATATTAACATGTATATAGCAAAGTGCACATGTCACAAGAGCACAGCACAGTGAATAATGTTCATAGTTTAAATTCCTAAGAAAATAAACGATAAAAATTACCCCAAATCCATCACCCAGAGATAAAACTGTTGATATTTTGGTGTAATTTCTTTTTCGATGTATATATATGTGTGTGTGTGTGTGTGTGTGTGTGTGTGTGTGTATGTATGTGAACATTGGAATTATGCTGTATAACATACCCTTTTTATATTTAATATTATATCATGAACATTTTCTCACTTCATTAAAAATCCCTCAAAAATAACTCTTTTAATGTTTTCCTAATATTCCAAAGAATGGATCCAAACTTACTGTGGGATGTTAGGCTCAATGTTTCCTCTGTGATAAATAACACAGTGATGAGCATCTTTGAACATATATCACTAGACACACCCCCTCAGGATGAATTCCTAGAAGGGGAACTACTGAATCGAATTATATGTTTCCTTTAGAAGTCAGGATAAACTAGGGAGAGTCAGGCCCGATTCACGGAGCTGCTTAAAGGATTAGAGAAGTTAGGTAAGACTCTGGCCTAGTGCTTGGCACAGAAACAGAGTTCCATGAGTGTGAGCCTGAAGGGTCTAGGGAGAGGACAGGTGAATATCTACATATCTACGCCCTTCTCCCTGTTGGCTCCACCCTCTAGACCTTCCCTTCCTGGAGCTTGCTGACTGAGTCAGTTGGGAGTCTCAGTCTCATCTGATCTTTTTTTTTTTTTTTTTTTGAGACAGAGTCTCACTCCGTC